>VYXD01008710.1:2818936-2835676 GCA_013397195.1 Hylia prasina
AAGAGAAGGGAGGGGTAAAGCACTTTAAAGCAAATCCAAACACAATCTCTATCAACGCACCTGCTATTTGTTTCTGTCAGACCTGTCAGTCAGTGGTTTTAGATGAGAGATTGGAAGCAATAGCATATGTGTCTGCTAGTAGAAGCTGCAAAATTATTATTACAGAAAGCAGTATCTTGTAGGCAGTAGAGAATCAAGGGAAAGGTTGCTGAGAGATAAAAATGTAAATAAATGGGATGAGTTTCCATTACTCATAAAGATGTAAAAGGAGACATATTAAAAGGGGCAAGGACTGGCCCAGAGTTGGTCTAAATCTCACATATATTTTGGAAACTATATTTTACACACATCTCTCTCATGTCAATCCGTTATTGGAGGCTTGTATAGGATGGGGTTCAGTGGAAGGGAAATTTAACTTCAAACAGCACGATGCTCCCTATATACCATCTACTCTGCACCCAGTGTCATTTACAATTTCAAGAAATGATCTCATTTTTGCTTTCTGCAATTCCCTATCAAGCAGAACATTTTCATGCAATAACATTTGAATAGGGACCACTAATATCAGAACCTGGAAACAAAACAAGTGTTCAATCCTTTTGGCATCTTTCTCAGTGCTATATCACATAGGCAAATATCTCAGGATCCTCAGAGACCTCACCAGTAAATCAGTTAAAGGAGTACTATTTAAGCTTCTGAATTCAGCAAGTGAGAAGAACAGTATGCTAACCATCTTCTCACATCACCATATTAAAAAACATAACAGCAATACCTGACCCATATTTCTTTATACAAAGATGCATTCCCACGAACCAGAGTCAAGGTATCAAGGCACTGTAATTCATAGGTATTTGGGTACCAACTTTCTTTGTCTAAATAACAGAAAAATCTGTCCATAGCAGAAAGTTGGCCTGATGGAACTCAAAACACTTCTGATATAAATATTAAATTAAAAAGTATTGGAAGAATAGCTTTATGCTTCCTTCCTCTTGCCCTTCCCCTACTCCCAGGATTTAAAAAAAAAAAAATTCTTACTGTTCCCTTGTATACATCAAGAGAAATCCTAGTTCCTTAAAATCTTTGCCAGAACTGTTCAATTCTGCAGACCTGACTTCTACAGTAGCAGTATGTCTACTCCAGTCCCACTGAGAGGTTTTGTGAAAGTCTGCAGTCAGGGGTACTATGATCTTGAAACTAAAAGTCAGATGTTTAATTTACATATATTTGTTTGGTCAAATGCTAATCAAATAGACATTAAGTAGGGCAAAACAAATCCTGGTGCATACTGTGTCCATCCTTTAGACAGCATATTGTGTCCTAAACAGGAAATATTTTCTGCTCTGAGAGAAATCCTGATAAAAGCAGTATTAACAATTACAAGCTATATTATTATGCAATAAGTCATTAATTTATATCTTTAAATCTTTGTGAGGGCAAGATTTCCTCAAAGGAAAGGAGAGTGCAGATCAATTACTGTCAAGGTGGAAAGGAAATCACACATGACTCCAAGGCATGAGGGCAGAGGCAGAGGGGAGAGACAAGGAGGACACCAGAGTCAGCAGCCAAGTGAAAAGAACCAGCTAAGGAAGATCCTGCAGAAAAAAAGGACAAAGGATTATTCTCAGAAACTCACATCACTGAAGAAAAATATTCATGGAAGCATCCACAGGAGCCACATTAGACAGCTCAGTCATGTGCACAAAGAGGGTTCTATATTACATAAAAGAAATGGTCTAGGGTGCCTTGAAAGACATGAAGTTTAGAGAGCTTGAAGAACCTTTCTAGTGTTTATATCCAAAAGACAGGATCTAATGTCCATGGACCATTTGACAACTTATTGAGGAAGATTGACTCCATGTGTAGACTCACGGATTTCAGTGAGTTCATAATAACATCTTTTATACCATAAATCCATCACTTACACAGACACACAGTTTAGGGAATCAGACAGGAAGGATGTCTGCACTCCTGTACTATACAATCATAGGGCTGACCTGAATTCCTGTGTAAAGCAAAGCACCATATTTAGGAGGAGAAGAAACTCCTTCAGTCTAAGCTATATTTCTTCAAGAGATAACATCGTTAGTTCCACTTGTATGACATTACTGCTGCCATAAAAAATGCTTCACTGTGAGCAAAACATACACAATTAACCTGAGGAAAAAAAAAAGGCATTTTAGCTTCATTATTATATATTTCATTGTTGCTTAATTCCTGGGTCAAGTTTATTTATTTTTAATCAATGCATATAAGACAGAAGTCATTTTGATGCATTTACAATTACTCATATTCTTAAGAAGGGCTAGAGGGAACTTTCAGAGGTAATTAACATTATAACAATCAAGTGACAATGCTTAAGGGTGTAATAGAAAACATTATAAAAGAACTGTCACAACCTACAGCAAACACAAAGTTTCTTTATGGAATATGGTTTATTTGAAATCATGCAAGAGAACTGGTTTTTATCTGCAGTCCACACTAAAAAATGAATGCACCAAAAAATATTACAACTCCACTACCCTTAAAAAATACCTTTTTAACAAGCGTGTTTCCACCACCTATTAAAAAATACTTTTATTATTTTACAGTTATTTCTGCCCAACTGCTTTAGGAATTAAAATGCATTTTTAATCACACTGAAGATGGTCTCTAGGCCACTTGCCTGTCTGCAGAAAATTGAAGTTTGGAGCCTCTAAAGTTGTTTAGCTGCCAACTGCAGAAAGTAAATCAAATGAATTGACACTATTAGCATTTAAAGTATGTTTAACTACAAACAAAGAAACTATTTTCCAGGAGGAGTAATTTTGACCTCCTTTTGGTATTGTACTACTTTCAGTCAAGCTTTTTATCAGTTCAAGTTAAGAGAAACTGTAGAAAAATGACCAATGATCATATTACTAATAAATGTATAATCCTTTCCCCAGGTTATAGTTCCTCATATACTCTTGCAATTAACTTATTTGCTTGAGGGTCCCATCATCCAGGCAACAAGAACAGAATCAGAAATGCTGGAGAACATATGGTATTCACACAACACTTTGCATTAAAATGTCTGAAGTGAAATGCAAAATATTACTTTCAGTGGAAATAATTATGTCATTTCAGGACTCTTGAAGAAGCTGCTGGTTTTTTGTTGCCACCACTGATAAGCAAGTCCTTCTTTGAAAGCTGAAGACCAGAAAAGATAGACAGATTCTTGTAAGTTCAGTGAAAAACCAGTCAAGGAAACAGAAGAACAATGCTTCAATCTTGTTTATAAAAGACAAGGACCAATAACCAATGGAGACTCATTCACATGTGTTTCCTCATGGCCCAAGATACAAACCTTTCCCTTCAGAGACAGAGCATCTTCTGCTTCCCAGTTTGCTATCACAGATTTTAAACAGTCAATCTGCTCCACTGCTATAAAAACCAAGAAAGCAAAGCTAGAAATTTTCAGAGACACTGACAAGGGGACAGCACCACTCAGAACGGTCTGCAAAAAAAAACCAAAAACATTCTCTGTCAATAAAGAATGGGGCAATGATTAAGAAAATCCAGATTTCCCTTTCTAGTTTCGTAAGAGATTTCCAGAGAAACCAAGAAAAACTATGAGCCACTTCAGGCTTTCTTTAGTAAAGTGGGGGATAATAGCTACTTTGTGTTCTCTGTAGAGAAAAATGTGTATTAGCATGTTTGCTATGGAGACGGCAGCCAGGCTAGATCTTAGTTTGGGAGGTCATTGTACTCCAGTAATAAAAAAATCAAGTCCAAAAGATGTGTGAAGTTCCAAATTAACAGAGAGTAACTGAAATAACTCAGCAGCTCTAAGGCAGACCAGCTTCCTTTATTAATATGATTTTCTGCACAGCAGTGTAAGCTGTCTGATATCATGCAATCATTTTTCAAGCAGAATTGAGATACCACACAATATATAGCAATCACCATATATATAGCTATATATATAGCAATATTCATGTTCTGTGAGTTCCTGCTATCCATATGAAGACAGTAACTCACTTATTTCTGCAAATTCAGTAATCAGACCAAATGCATATGCAAAAGACAAGATCTGTTGGATTGGTGCTCTGCCTGAATTAATTTTCCAATACACTGATTAGCTAGCTGAGTGCATAGTCTAACACACAGTGATGAGTTTACTGTAAAATTGATGAAGAACAGACTTCAATATTTATTGCCTTTGTCATGGATACTAGGGGAAAAAAGGGATTTTACATAAAGCTATGTGGTAAAACTAGGCCCCCTGTATATTATATGCATATAAAATTAGTTCATTTTCCCACTCTCATGTAGAATTTAGAGGCTATTTGCCAGGACAACCAGCTAAAGAATTTCTTATTTCCAAAAGCAAAACAAAACTGCAGATTGTTAGGAGTACTTCTGTAGATCTCACAGCTAAGCAGTAGAAATAATGCTTATAATGGCCTATAGACCTTTTGTTTTAGCAAAAAATGTGCTGTTTCAGTGAAAAGTGTTTTCAGGTTACTCTGTGCCTCAGGATTCTGCCTGAGAAGTAAAGTAACCAGAGAAGTAAGGGTTCTATCAATCTGATACCTTTTTATCTACATGGAGCTCCTATTAGTCTGTGGCAGCTGGTTTTAAGTAGATGAAATAACAGTAAGCGTGAGATTGCTGGTTCACCAGCAAACTTTTCAAAGCGTGGAAGGGTTGGTTAATGTGGGTTTTTTTACTATGGTTTCTCATGAATAACCTAAAACAAAAGATAGCAGATCCTAATACATTAGATTTCGTTTGCTTAACACATGCTATTTTATGAGGACACATTGGTTCAACATCAAAAAGTCCACAGGCCTGTGAAAGGAAGGTAGCCAGGTGGGTTTTTTCTTGCAGCCATCACCCAGAGGTAAAGAAGGCTGGCTGACAGGGGACCTTTAGAACAACCTTTTAAGTTTAAGAGACTGAATTAATCCCTCTTGAATTCCTTTTGCTGTGTGAAATTATGCAGTGACAAGCAGATTCCAAATTTTATAATGCCCAGGATGTTAGTTAGCATTATATTCATGCTACATTGTATTCTGGGGTTGAAAAAAAGTGCTTCAATATAAATTATAAAAAACCCTAATCTGTTTTCCAGGAACTGTGTAGTAAATTGGACCTGCATCACAAACTCTTTACTGTTTCCTCTTCTTTTGTTCTGAGATTATTTCCTAAATGTAATAGCTGAGATTTTAATGCAATTATTTTTTTCTTTATGATAACCTTGATTCACTAGAGTAACAATGATGGAGATATTTCTTTTTATTGCACAGTTAATTTAACTAATATCATTTCCAGTCCTAGCGTTTCTAACTGAATCACAGGAGTACAATGAAATGGGTTAACTTTGCTTATAAATTTCCAGAATCCTTTAATTAAAACCCATTGTTCTGGGGTCTGCTAGATAAACAGGGTATGTTTCAACCCTAAAAAATATAAGGGAGCAAAAAAGATCTCCCCACTGCTTGATTAATAAATGACAGATAAACAGCCTTCATAATTTTTTTTTTCTTTTTTGGCTTTCTGCTTTAGCAGATAGGAGAAAAGGAGAAAAGCAAGTATTTCAACATCCTTTTGAGTTTCTGCAGTGTCATAAGCCTTCTTGCTCTCTTGGTCCTTTTACTTCTGAGTTTTCACAACTGCAGCAAAGATGGTAGGAATAGGTTCCATGGGCTGATCAGTCATTAGGGTGATATTAACCACACCATAAACTTCTCTGTCGGGAGGCCTGGAAGCCTTCCAGGAGCTTTCTGCGACCCCAGAGGTTTTCCCATTCTCTTTTTGCACAAAACTTGTGCAAAGGATGTAACTGGTGATTTGCATTTTCACCAGAGAACATTAGACACCGCATTATAGATGCAAAGCTGAAAATCCAGACATTCACCCGAAATACAAAGAATGGGGTTCATCACTGATCTAGAATAGAAAAGGTGAGGACGCAGACTTGCTCTCTGCAAGCATCCTGCCCATTTGGCAATAATTTTTTATACTTGAATTATCATCTATGTGGCAAAACTCTTCCACTTCTGCCAACATGTATTTAGAACAATAGTAATTAGCACCAGTAAATATTTCTGAAAAGAAAAAATGAAATTCTTAAATAAATACATAGCAGAAAGAATTATAGCTATCTTCCTCTTTAAATTTTAAAAAAAACACTTCTAAATATAACCACTATATGACTGTAGACTTCATTTACTACAACACAGATTTCAAAGATTAAAATGAAAAAAAAAATTCTAATGTGCTTTTTTTTTAAGTTGGAAGTAGAAGACCTGAGATTACAACCTACCTTTTAATAGAAATGTAATTGTTTAAGCAGTAGTATTAGATACCATCAGAAAGCAATTAAGCCAAATTTACTGTTAAAACATGCTTATCTGTCCTTTACACTTGCAGGTAAAGAAACAAACTTGTATCTGAATTCATATCTAAAGATTAGAAATCATGCATGTCTGTCACGTAACTGTTTTAAATCTTATCTCTATCATTCTCCCTCTTCAGCTAAGGAAAAACTCATTGTTTCACTGAAGACTTTAGAGTATAATATTTTCATTTTAATCACTAATATTTTTCTGTCTGGAATTCTTTATTCATGCATACAAAATTAATAACCTCCATGGAATTACAAAAAAAACATATTTAAATTACACGAAATTTATGAGCAAAATAGTCTCGTTGGTTTAAACCCTTGATTTAAGCTAAATAAAATAACAGGTCAACTACTGAGCACTGTGGGATGTTGTTAGTTTAAAACACATTATATAGTGAAAAAAGTCTCGTTACATTGCTCAAAATCTGCATATGACTGTTCCAAATGTTGATTATTCAATAGATGTAAGCATCTGACACAGGACTGCAGTATTTACTGCATATAATATGTATCACTTTTTAGCATTTTCAAAACTCTAAAAATTTTTTTCCACAGATTTGCCTTAGAGAAATAAGGCATAGAAAGGTCTGAGACAATGAAGCAACATCAGATCTGCAAATACCCATTCTGTAGACACATTTCTTAACCAAAGGCCCACCACTGCCAGTAAATTACAAACCAAGACACAGAATAAAACATGAAGTGAACATCATTATCTTTATTGCTGCACTACAAGGCTTTTTTTAAAACTGGAAGAAAATACTTTATATTTCTCTATATTTATATAAAGAAAATACTTCAATCTATATTTCTGTGGATTAAACATAAACAGAAGTCTGTCAAGTCTATCAGGTTTTAGCTATTCTAAATCTTATCTCTTTGCATTGTTCTCTCTCTTTAACTAAACAGCTCAACTGTTTCAGTGAGGATTTTGCAGAATGTACCAATTGGATTTTAGACAGTTGGATTTTCCTAAGGACATTTAGCACTCTATGCCACAACTGTCATTGGAGAGCAAAAATGACTCATCATTTTTAGTTTATCCTTCTTTTGTTGTAAAGCCCCATATATAAACCATATATTTCTGGTGTTTGCTAGGGAGACATTGTTACATCCAGCGCTGTGCATCATCTTACCACCCAAGGCAGAATTTTGGAAAGTCATCTTTTTACGACACTCCATACAATCCAGTCCTTAGGTTTTTTTCCTTAGTATGTATGGATGGAATTGATGTTTACAAACAGCGGACAATCCTTAAAGAACATTCAACTTTTAAACATACTGAGCCTACAAACAAGAACATTTAGCAGAATCTCATATTATTTAATCAAGGGACTTCTAATAAAGAAGATATTTCCCTGCTCCTCAGGAAATTGTAGTATCTGTATCAGTTTTCTGATAAGTGAAAAGATAATGATTCTTGCCTGTAACTACTGAAAGGATAATGAGATACTTAATAAAAATATGCCCGTAATAAAAAATGGCAGCTTCTGGAGAATTGCTTAAATACATAAAACCTTGAAAACTCTTAGTAATGGGATAAATTTTGTTCTTTACAACTAACATGACTCAATCAACTTAGCTGCATGTCCTTGTATGCACACTGTATCAGAAGGAATGTCTAATGTCCACAGAGTATCTGTCTATAATATAGAAAAATACTGTGCATGTAGTATTCCGATAAAACATTTCTGAACTGGTTTTGATTAATTTCATTTTAATTTAACTAAATTAAGATAATCCACAGAAGCCATAAATCTGGTATCTATAAATCAGAAGTTATTCTACTCCAGTCAAGGAGCTGGTACAAAACCAGAATAAGGTACATGAGAATCAGCATCCCTAGATGATTTTCATCATTGAGAGGTTTATGTCACACAGTCCAAACCAGTCTAAACTAACACCAATTTCAAGCATGAGGTGGTGTTATAACTTTCTCATATCTATATATCTATTCAGCCCTGGGCATAATTTTCAGACCAGTACTCAAATGAAAGAAAGCAAATTTAAAAAACTGTAATGTTAGCCACCTGGTAGTTGAGAAATTATAAAATTACAACATTTAAAAATTAATTCCCTTACAGATGGTAACTTCTAAAAAATGCATGGGAAAGTTGAGATCTTGAGGGTTTATGCTGAAAAGCAAAATTAAATAAAGCCACTTCATCTGTTCCAGTACTGTGAATGAAAATACACAGGTATGTGTTTGAGAAGGCAACCTTGTATTATTAGAAATATATTTTCCCCAACCAGGCAGGCACTTTTAATGCTATATTGTAAGGACATACTTTATTACAGGAGATGCTCTTTTCAGCTTTCTAAATCAATATTTCAGAGCATTTCATAAATTGAGCTGCACGTACAATGTCATTTCAACCAGAAGTCATTCTCATTATTTCTGTGCGACAATTTTTAGGTGAATTTGTATTTTCATGAGTAAGGGAAAGCAGCCAACAATTGTCAGGGAAATTAGATAAAGATGTCTGAATAAGATATTTCCCAATTAAATCAATGCAAGAAACTTCTGGTGGCTGGAATTCTTCTTGCAGAAGCAGGATGCAAACTTCTTCCAACTGCATGAGTTCTGGAAAATTGGTTTATCCACTTATTTGTACAAATGTGAACATTTAACCTGCTGTTCCTAAAACTGACTCTTGAGATTCATGCAGAGCAGAGTTTGTCAGGTGACCACTGATGACATTAAACACTCTTTTTCAAATGAACATTCCTGCTACATATAGACAAAAAGAAACAGCAAGCCTATAAAAGCATCAACCAGCATCTCTTAACAACTGCAAATTTCAGTTACAGTGTCACTGAAGCTCCTGATTTCTGGTAGTGTTCTTTACACATGGCTTCAGGAACTACATTGTCTTTCTCTTGATTATTTGCTTCAGTGAATCACCAAAAATGAGAAGAGATAACCTACTGATACTCAGTCATACAAAGCCTCAATTTCCACTTCCTAATTTTAGTTTTTCACAGTAAAAATGAAAAGAAAAACCTTAATGTGAATTAAATTTTCATGTTTAACATAACAACTAATGAGCATTTTGTTATGTTTGAGTGGTTACTGCTGTACCTAATAAAGTCCTAGGTTCCTGGTTTCCTTCAGTGTGGATTGGGTGTTGTGCAGCTAGGGCTCAGTTGCAGCCTTTCCCCAACTCAGACAGCTGGTATTTCTTCTACCCAAGGTCACATTTTCACAAACTTGTAAGGACTTAGAATGTTTGAAATACCTCGACTACTATCAGATTAGACTGAAGCTGAGAAATGGGATCATCATTTTTTAGGTCAGGAGGAAAGTTAAAACAGTATGAGCAATACTTCCATAATAAGGTTTTGTACTGAGTATTTCTTAGCGTACTTCTTCACACTACAAACATTAACCTCATCTCAATAAAACAAATACTTCTCAATATACACATAAACTCAGTTCCTTTGTTAACAGATTTCACTGCTCACGTGCCTTAAAGGGCTCTCCCATCTGGCATCATCCTTAGATTTCTCCATTAAATGTGAATACATATACCCACAACACACATTGCCAGTAAACTAAAAGCTAGTTTTACTACACCTGTAGTAAAACTACTCTACACTAATCAAAGAGAATCTGAAACTATTACAGAAATAATTGTCTAGTAATTCTGAGTAAAATTTTGTACTCTGGAAATCAAATGTCTATTTTTTTAATCTGCCCTTTTAATCAATTATTTTGATCTTGAGACTTTACCTCTTCAGTCAAGAAACAGCTCAAATCAAGCCAACACTGAATGCAAGTGTTTTGGTATCAGGAACGTGCTTTTCATGTGTATTTGCCTCTCTCTCCATGTATCATACCCCTGTTTGTACAATAGAATGGTTTCAGAGAGCACAGGACCCATTCCAGTTGAGCTAATGAGGAGAGAGAGCCTGGGAGAACACCTAGAGCACTCTTATCTATAGAACAGGCCTAAACTAATCTAATCTGAAATGTGTGTAGCATAAATGTCAGATCCTCAAGATCAATTATTCTGCTCTATAGACCTGCTCCTATTGCATTTCTTCACTTGTTGTTGTAGGCCATCCCAGTCACATGGAGTAATACTCTGGACAGAACTATGGGCACAGAGTGTGTATTTGTGTACAGAAAACCTTCTGTTCAGACAGGAAAAAAATCTTTACAGGGATCCATTGTCCTAGGCACCTCTGCCAGGAACAGAGATCACAAGGAACACACTGAGTGTTCTCTTCAGTCTCTGCAAAAAGCTGGGAGGGCTCTTTCATCGAATACAATGGATTTGGGATCAAGGGTTTAAAAGCTAAGAGATCACAAGAATGCACTTGTGCATGCAAAGTTCATTGCAGACCTGAAAATTCAACCACACAATCATTCTGATGATTTCTCTGACAGATTTGATGGTTACAGACCATTTTTTTGTTAATGGGACTAGACATTAAACCCACAGATAAAAGGATTAATTACAATTAGACAGGGGTGAATTATTAACATTTCATTTTCTGAAAGCAGTCTTCATAAGTGCTATTTTAGCTCTCAGTATTTTTCACAAATATGAGAGAATGGAATTTTAATGCCTGATAAATTATGTGAAATATATCAGGGCTGTGCAATATGCAAGCCTTAGCCAGTCCATCCATCTAGACTGACTGGCCACTTCCATGCATTTCCCATCCATCCAGCTGATCACACAGAAAAGGAAGAGGAAGAAGAACCAACAATGTGGCTTCATAGTTTACAACACTCTGCCAAATGCTCAGAACATCAACACAGTTTGATCAGCCTGCATCATATTGTGCATGGCTAGGGAGGGCAGTGGTCCCCTTGGGTAGTACAGTACATTATGAACCCACTGTTGAAGCAAAGACTGTTATGGGATGTCCTCAAGTCCCAACCCATGTTCACAGAATAATTTAGGTTGGAAAAGACCCTTGAGATCACTGAGTCCAACAACAAACCTAAGACTACCAAGTTCACCATTAAACCATGCTTTTAAGTACTTTCAGGGATGGCGACTCAACCACTTACCTGAGAAGGCTGTTCCACTTTAATCAAACTAAAACATGACGTAAAATATATGAAAGGGGATGTTAGCAAATCTATCTACGGTGCAAATAAATTTAGGGCTTGGCCTTAGATACCTTATTTTCTTTCAAATAATTGATCTTACATCTGTGTACTTACTTCTACTTACAGACAGGATGAATTTTTAATTCCACAATCAATCCATGCAAAAATCATCTTCCTTGGCCCATGAATACTGGAAGAATCCTCTACAATTCTACAACTTTGGTTCTAATGTTAAAACAAGATTGATGCTGTCTGCCTCCTTGCAAAACAGCAGTATCAGCTAAATATCCAAAAATGCTCACATATGGAAAATTCAACTAATTTTTAATACTATTTCTTTTAATGCAATCACCAATTTCTTCTGCAGTCCCCAGTAATACTGAATATGAAGCCTTTTCTTGATGTTACTGCAGGTCTTCTCTCACATAAACTTTTATCATCTGTCTCTGGTGAAAAATGCACAATCAGGAAAAGATAATGCAAATACTAAACCACTGTCAGTTAAAATGTTTGAGAGTGCATGCTTTGGGATGATGAAAAAGCTCCTTTTGTATTGAAGCTTAAGTGGTAATGTTCTAACTGAAACAAGAACACTATTTTTAATCTGTGCTTGAAAGATCAAATTAAATCTGCTGCAGTCAGCCTTGGTAGGGGTGCATCTATCAGAGAGGACTTCTTTTTTTATGAGAAAGCTGCAAGTCTAAGGCTACTGGATACTCATTTGTCTGGTTTTCTGTAGACATTCAGGGAGCTAGCGCAATCATTTCTAGCTCAAAAGCACATCCCAAAATACTGGGAGATCAAGAGAAAAATATCTCTTTATATACATTCCATTATTTTATTGAATACGGTCAGATTTCAACAACAGAATTTCAAACACAAGCTAGTAAAGAGTTCACTGCACTTTTAGGATAATGTATCAGTGCATTATCTTACATCTTTCATTTAGTCACAGTCCTATCAGCAACATCACTGCAGTATTTCTGGCACCATGATTGTTTCCACTACAAATTCTCTATTATATGGATGTTAAAAGTATTTGGAGTCCCATATGTTTGAAACTTATTCTACAAGCTGTCAACAAAAATGCAATACACATTTTCAAATTGGTTTCACCGTTTTTCCTTATAGGATCTAGAGAAGGGCATGAAATGAACATTTGGCAGTTACTAAGAAAATACGTGTTCTCAGAGAACCCAAAGAAATCATAGCACTTAATTCACCATCTGCTAGTTGTTTACTACAATTTGCTTTTAAATACACTAGCCAAACACTGAAATAGGAATTATTTTTTGCTTTTGCATATCAATTACCAAACATTTATATTAAAAATCATTAAAATTCCATGAGGTAGAAAAAGGGAAACTTAAATTCTATCATCTTGTGCATCTTAAATACATGTAAATTGCCTACTGAATACATGACACAAAATGAGATGTGCACAGCAGCTTGGCATTCAAACCGCTCTGAATTAACTCCCAACTCCCTTAAAATTCTCACCTAACTATGTTGGGAAGTTCACATGAAAAGAAAAGGGCTGAAAAGAAAGACAAAATGGCAAAAGAGAATGAACCTTATAAGAATGATCAGAAATAAGGATCTGTTTCAAAAAGGGTGTGCTAGCCCCAAGCAGGATACAGTGAACCCTGCAGAGGTCAAGACCATCAATCTCTCAGTGACTGTGGAAGTTCTTCTCTATTCTTGTTAATCCTGAAGTTACAAGATCAATATTTTCCTCATCAGTTCCAAGCAGCAAAGATTATTTATGCTGTGTATTTAAGGAAGCTGGGGAAAATGTACGAAATGCCTGATCCGTTGACCACTGAATTTAGTAGGAAGACTTCTATTTGAGATCTAAAATGACTTGTTTCTTTGAACGTGCAAGATCAATTTTTTCATATCTAGACAGATAATTGTTATTTTTTTAGATTACATTTATCATATGTTTTCATAATAAAAACACCTCTGCTTTACCTCCTTTTTTAATTCCTGTTGCTTAAACAGAGGAATCCAGAAGTTCTTAGCATGCTCAGTACTTCATGACAAGGATTTTAAATCAATAAACAAAATTTATTAACATAACTTACCTCTTGATAGAGCCAAGTTATTCTCACTTCATTGAAAATAAATGCTATAACTTAGACATTGTTTCCTTAATGGAAACCCATTAGTCATCCTTAATTCTGATTCTGCTTTTTTTTCTAGCAAAACCTTTTTAACACAGATATTATTCCTCGGTTCTCTTGGGAGATAATAAAATAAGTAAAACCCTCTTTCAAAATTCCAATCTCATTATATTCACACATGATATTTATCTCTTTGGACCATTTCTAAATCCAATATCATTAACACTGCAAACTGATCATTAGAATGTCTAAAAGCATGTGGGGAGTTATTTTTGAACCTTGAGGAATAGAGATACATTTCAGAAAAAAATTGTAGCATTTCACTGAAATATTGTTTGTCTTCATCAAAACAGGAAACTTCAGAGAGTACGATGTATAAAGACCAGAGCAAAAAATGCTGGACTGAAAAATTAATGAAAGTAAAACAGATTGCCTTATTTCTAATTAGGAACTGTATTTCACTAGGACAGGAACATTTCACTGAAGATTCACTCCAGGGAATTCTGATACATTGTTTTTCTTGAAATATTTCTGTGATCAAGGATGCAATACCCTGGAAATTAATAGAACAGGAAAAGAGGAAAGAAAGGAGAGGTTTCGGTGGCTCTTCACACAAAAGCCCGACTTTAAAAAAACAAAACCAACAGGCCTGCTCAGGTTATTAAATAATTATTTGGTAAAAATGCAGTATTATAAATGTTATAAAGCATAGGGAGTATAGTCAGTCAGTTCAGATTTAACTAATTTTGTTCGTATTCTGTGTGAAACAGTGTTTGGTATAGACAAATCCATTGTCAAAGATTTTGCCCTCGGACTTCAGCTAAGGACAAAAAAGGGATTCCAACTACTCTAGCCAAGGCCTACAGATAAGACAATTTTTCAAAAGAAAGCTACACCCTGCAGGAACAGGGCTGGCTGATGTAACCTAACTTTGGAGGCATACAGTATAGACGACTACATTCTCAGACTGTCATTCATGTCCCATGACTTGAAGAGGCACAATCCCTCAGACCTGCCCAAGACATCCCAGGACAAGAATGAGACATGTGCCATGCCATGGCATATAGCAGCTAGCTAAAATGTAAAAGTATTCATCAACATATGCAGATTAGTACCATCCTGGTGTCCAGAAAAAAAGAAATCAGGTCACTCTGTATGCCACAAGGAGGCTTCCTGTAACATTTTTTATCCTGTACAGTGTATCCATAGCTGTTTCTTATTTCATACTCAGAGAGTCTGGGAAAAAAAAAAAAAGATAACAAAAATTGCTAAAAACTCCCATTGGTTTCTGAAACTATAGGATGCAGCTCTTAATCATCACCTCTGGAGCATGATGAAGGAGATGAACCTGCACATAGAGATATAACAGCTATCAGCTGGCATCTTCAGTACAGAAAGAAACCTGTTTGCACTTACCTAGTTCTTCCAAGGATATCAGTGCATGAGCTTACAAAGGACAAGTGAACTACAGACCAGTGTTAAGATACAGGTACATAGAAAATCAATGGCAGAGTAGGAAATCTTACTCGAGAAATATCTCATTCTCTTTCCTGTGACCATTGATTTATATCAGTGTTGGTAGTTGCAGAATAGTTTCTGAAACTACACAAAAATATGTTTTGGAAGTGATGACTGGTAAGCTCACAAAATCTAGATACATAAATCAAAAAAATCTTTTTGTCTTCCTACTTCTGCCCCCAACTATGGGTCACATTATATTGTCCCCTCCATAATTTTGTTTCTCCATGTACAAACTGTTGATTTTTTTCCCCCACAATCTATAACACTGCTTAATTTACAGCTGTAAAATGCTTTGAAACCCTAGCATAAAAATACAGGGAAACATAAAATACTTTTGTTTCTAAGCTTATCATTACTCTGAAACACAATAGCTATGTTGAAGCCATACTGGGAATATATTATTTTAATTTGGATTGCCTTGACATTGTATTGTGCTTCCATTTTACAGTCTTTATGGGATTTATCATATTCTTTCTTATAAGGTCTTGCTTTCAGGTTAGTAGTAACATGAGATAATAGATTTCTTACTATTATTGTGAAGGAATGTCATAGGTTAACACAAGTTGGTTTTCAGTTAAAGAGGAATATGGAATACTGCCCTGTCAGGACCTTGGACTTGTTTTGGAAGGGACAGGCACCTATCAGAGGCCACTTTTAGATACTGACATATTGTTTGACCACTGAGGATCCTGAATGCGACTTTGGGTGATACTCATATAAATCCTGATTGTGTCCAAGCTGTGTTTTCCCTCTGGCTTGCCAGCAGGTAACACCGAGTCAGGCCGCTCTGTGGAGCACCCCAGACCAGCCAGGCCCCACCACTCCCCCCTGTTGGGTGTGGGGGGAACCAGCCCTGGCCTGGCCTGGCCGGGCCCCCTCGGCTCCCAGCAGGGTCGGGAGAGGCTGCAGCTTAACATCAGCTAATTTTAAAGCCTACCCCGAGCCGGCCGAGCCAGCGGAGGTGTCTGCCAGGCATCCTCCCTGATAAGAGCTACAGGCTCGGTTGGGTCGGGCGAGCCCCGATGGTCACCGAGGCGGCGGAGGGAGGCAGGAGGCATCCACCACTGGGCCGCTCTGGGATCCCTCATGTTCAAGTTCTCTTTCCCCCATCCCCATGACTTTTGAAAATTCTAGAAGCTGCTGCCCAGCAGAGAGCATGTGACCATCTGCAGGCCCAAGTGAGATGGTTAACTCTTTCCTGACACAGATGGGACTTTTTAAAACTCTAATCCTCCTTTTGAGTAAAAATAAAAGGACAGAGTAAAACGTAGAGAAGACACAGCATGAGATGGAATGGAGAGAGAGTAACAGGCTAATTGGATGCAGGATGGAGGAGTTGCCTTATTGGTTGGACTTCTCTGGTGAAACCCTGGAGAATGGACTATTTTCCTGTAACATATGAATGCTGTTTGGGGAGATGCGTGGTTCTAGCTTGTGGACTGATATAATTGAGATGTAATGGAGAATTTTGAACAGTAGAAGAAAAGTGATAAGAAGCCCTTTGCTCCTAGGGAAAAAGGAGATCTCTGGTTTTGAGATGAAGATGATTTTAGCGATAATTACAAATTGGCCTGAAGGTGAAAACTTTAGTCTCACTGGTGAAGAGGAACAAGAGCAAGTGACATGTGCTGAAGAAGCTCCACCATACAACCAAC
>VYXD01008710.1:2835827-3043200 GCA_013397195.1 Hylia prasina
TGGAGCCCCACATGACAGATGATGAAGGAGAAAGTGGGTCAAGCCAACTCGCTGAACTCAAAGCCGTTCAATGAGCCCTGGACATTGCTGAAAAAGAAAAGTGGCCAAAGCTCTACCTCTATACTGATTCATGGATGGTAACCAATGCTCTGGGGGGATGGCTGGAGAAGTGGAAAAAGGCTAACTGGCAGCGTAAGGGAAAACCAATTTGGGCTGCTGAAGAATGGAAAGACATTGCTACTAGGGTAGACAAGCTACCTGTGAAAGTCCATGTAGATGCCCATGTCCCCAAATGTAGAGCTAATGAGGGGCACCGGAACAATGAGCAAGTAGGTCAGGCTGCAAAGACAGAGGTGTCAAAGGTAGACTTAGACTGGCAACATAAGGGAGAGTTTCTAGCTCGATGGGCCCATGATGCCTCAGGTCATCAGGGCAGAGACGCCCGCTATAAGTGGGCACGAGACTGAGGGTTGGACAGTATTTCTCAGGTTATCCATGACTGTGAGATATGTGCTGCCATCAAGCAGGCCAAGCAGGTGGAGCCCCTATGGTATTATATTTCCAAATATAAGTATGGGGAGGCCTTGGCAGATTGATCATATTACACTGCCCCAGTCACGCCAAGGCAAGCACTATGCGCTCACAATGATAGAAGCCACCACGGGATGGCTGGAAACCTACCCTATGCCTCATGCTATGGCCCGTAACACCATTCTAGGCCTTGAAAAGCAAGTCCTTTGGAGGCATGGTACCCCTGAGAGGATTGAGTCAGACAATGGAACTATTTCAAGAATAGCCTTATCAAGACCTGAGCTAGGGAACATGGCATTGAGTGGGTGTACCATATCCCCTATCAAGCACCAGCTGCTGGGAAAGTGGAGAGATACAATGGACTGCTAAAAACCGCCTTGAAAACACTGGGTGGGGGATCTTTCAAAAATTGGGAGCAGCATCTAGCAAAGGCTACCTGGTTAGCTAACACCCAAGGTTCCACCAACAGGGCAGGCGCTGCCCGGTCTTAGTCCTTGCATACAGTAGATGGAGATAAAGTCCCAGTGGTGCATGTGAGAGGTTTGTTAGGATCAAGTTTGGATCAAGTCTGCCTCTAGTACAGACAAACCCATCCATAGGATTGTCTTTGCTCAGGGACGAGGTTTCACATGGTGGAAAATGGAGAATGATGGAACAACACGCTGTGTACCCCAAGGAAATCTGATTGTTGGGTGAGAACCATNTGGCAGATTGATCATATTACACTGCCCCAGTCACGCCAAGGCAAGCACTATGCACTCACAATGATAGAAGCCACCACGGGATGGCTGGAAACCTACCCTATGCCTCATGCTATGGCCCGTAACACCATTCTAGGCCTTGAAAAGCAAGTCCTTTGGAGGCATGGTACCCCTGAGAGGATTGAGTCAGACAATGGAACTATTTCAAGAATAGCCTTATCAAGACCTGAGCTAGGGAACATGGCATTGAGTGGGTGTACCATATCCCCTATCAAGCACCAGCTGCTGGGAAAGTGGAGAGATACAATGGACTGCTAAAAACCGTCTTGAAAACACTGGGTGGGGGATCTTTCAAAAATTGGGAGCAGCATCTAGCAAAGGCTACCTGGTTAGCTAACACCCAAGGTTCCACCAACAGGGCAGGCGCTGCCCGGTCTTAGTCCTTGCATACAGTAGATGGAGATAAAGTCCCAGTGGTGCATGTGAGAGGTTTGTTAGGATCAAGTTTGGATCAAGTCTGCCTCTAGTACAGACAAACCCATCCATAGGATTGTCTTTGCTCAGGGACGAGGTTTCACATGGTGGAAAATGGAGAATGATGGAACAACACGCTGTGTACCCCAAGGAAATCTGATTGTTGGGTGAGAACCATGTGTAAATACCTGGTTTGCTGAATGTTACTGTCATTGTCTGTATATAGCTGTATATTGTTATTATATAGATATATGTACGTATAATGTATGTGTGTATAGCTAGAATATATGTTAGTTTTGGTAAGTTGATGATATGGGGATAAGGGGTGGAAGGTTCTAGGATGACTTTATGATGCTTTTATTCCCAATTATCTGTTCTGTTTGTGCTGTATATTGAGTTCTCTACCTCTAAGACTGGTTCTGAGAGCGAAGGCAGGAAACAAGCAGTGCGGAGTTTGTTTTGAGAAAACTGCCTGACTCCTACACATTCCTTCTCCGGACTGTGTGCTCATCTGAGGCACAGACAACAGTGGGACAGAGAACTCTACTTTCAGCTGGCTGAAACAGAGAAGTTCCCTGGACTGTTTTTTTTTTACTTTTTCTTGGGACTTTTTAAACCTGCTCCAGACTGGAAAACACAGAGGAGCACTGGAAGCTCACACCTGCAACCCACCAAGGCCTGGACCTCCAGAGGGACTGATAAGAGACTGAATGAGCTGAACTACCCACAGCAAGGACTTTCTGAATTTACCATCTCACTTCAAAGCAACAAAAGGTTTTATTTTTCATTTTTTTTATTATTTTTAAAAGGTTTCATATTGTTCATTCTTTATACTAGTGGGCACTTCGTTTGCTAATAATATTTAATTGCAACAAATGTAACAAATTAACAATAGTAACTGTTAATAACAATTTATTTAACAAATAAATAAAGAATTTATTTGTCAACTAAATTAACGTTTTGAATTAAATAAATTAAAGTTTTTTCCACTTTTTTCCGAGGAAGTTCTTTCCCAGACCAGCTCGGGGGTGGGGGGCGTTTGTGTTTGCTCCCCAGAGGGACCCTAGTCAGGGGTTTTCTCCCAAATTTGCCCAAAAGCAGGACAAGGAAAATTATTAAATTTGGATGTTCGTTGTATATCTCAGCAACAATGGAGAAAGGGAAAAAACAGGAACTTGAAAGGTTCTTCCATTAATTCTGTGGAGAGATGCCTCTTAGAGAAAAGTACTGGTTTTTGGTGTTCATCTCTACTAAATTGAAGCCATATCATTGCAGCATCCATTCTAATTCCTAAGAAGGGCAAAATAAGAGAGAGGCTAGCAAACTAAAAATTTAAACTTAGTAAATATTTCTTTTGGTTTTGAGGCCAAGAAGTTTCTGAAGTTTATTTCCCTTTCTTTCACGTAAGAGAATTTAGAGCTCAGACTCAATGACTGGAATGGAAGAGTAATCAGTAAGAAAAAAACAAATAAATTTTGTGTCTGCCTCTGTTAGTGGGGAAAATAATTGAAAGCATGACTGCTTATGTGGTTCCTCTACAACTTCAAAAGTGTACAAAATCACAGAAAAGGGAATGCCATCTGTTTGCTGTTAGGGTCATGTTTTTTATTTTCCTGCTTATACTCCCACTGAAAGCAATGAGAAGTTTTCAATCCTCCATAATGAAAATGACATAACTTTATTCTCTCTCCTATATTCGCTTTAAAGCAGGCTTTATTATGCCTTTTCCTCTCCTCCTGAGTATGTTTAAGTCTTGCTAACTAGCACCTTTGAACATTATCTATAAAACAGAACAAAAATAGCAAAAAATGGTCACCACCTTGTAAGAGAAGGATAAGGAGAAATAGTGGACCTCCCTCAGGTCTGAATGTTTTCATCAAGAAGATTATTAAAAGCAAAGCCACTGCAATAACACAGAATGTACCTTGGCATAATGAAAGCAAGATGTAAAAATGTGTTGGTGAGAAGGGCAGCTTTGAAGCAGCTGCAGCCCAAGCTCTATAATATCTGAAGGAGGATATGCTGGTAATGGAAGTGTGCCTCGTCTAACTTCAACTATTCATCTCAAGGGGCGATTTACAAGGTGATAAAAGGTTCCAAGCTGCAAAAGGTACTTTAGACTGTTAAAAAGCAGCTTTTTATGATCGTTTCTTCTGTACAGTACACATTGTTTCATTAATCAAATGCTTATTCTATTAAAACACCCACTCTTTTAGCTGGTGGGACAACAAGTTTTACTACCATGCAATGGCATTAAAAGCCACAGACTTCCCAGCTAACCCTTTGTAATGATTCTAACACAGCCCAAGTGTGGCTGTCACCAGAGGGATAGCTGAATGGCATGTCTGCCCTGCTTCACTCCTTGGCAAGTGTCTTGGCATGCTTCAGTTCTCAAGGTCATGTCACCCTCTCCAAGCAGGAAGGCAAAGCACACATGTACTCCCTAAACCAGAGCAAAGCCAGTGGCTCACATCAAATCTGACACTGTCGGCATTAAACTGGTTATTAAATGAGCATTAAAAGCCAAGCATGGCTGTGGCAAAGGGAAAGCTTATGCTCACAAAGACAACAACTTCAATGCTTTAAATATATCAGCCTTTTGATCTCCTAGAGGCAAAAAACCCAATGCTCATAAGGAAAGTTAGAGATCTGAGGGCCTGGTATGAACCAAAATAAACAGATAAACATTTAAAGAAACTTTTCTCAACTCTTGTTTTAGCCTTTGAAAGAGACTTCTCAAATCAAACGTGCCACAGACCACTAGCTAGGCCTTCTTTGCTTTTCTACTCCTTAAATCATCAGATCACTAAAAAAAAGGAAAGTGATTCATTATTTTGCAAGTCTAGATTCAAAACTGAAAGTACAGTACTATTCCACCAAGGAAACCGAAGCAAAGCACAACTCGCACAGGCAAATCTCCATTTCAGCCTCTCAATCATACATGTAACTTTTCAGTCTGCATAGAAAAATAACCTCTAAATAAAGCAGGAAAGTAGAACAAAACAACAGATATTTGGAGCCCACATAGCTGGACTTGGGGAGCAGGAGAGAGAGAGGGAATAGGGAAAGGACCTCATTGTTTTTTTGGAGGGCAACCACACTGACCAACAAGCAATTTAAACATTAAGCATTTTAATGAACATAAGGTTCATTTAACAATAAAATTTAACAAATGTTAAAACAGTGACTATATTAATAAGTAAAAAAACAAAACATGACAATGTAGTGGCTGACGGGCTTAGAAGTCTAAATTCACATGAAATTAACTTCAAATCAGTGCAGATGCATTATAAAATGCATACTAGTAAAGTAATTTAAATTTATCAATTGTACATTCATATGAAGTTTTATGCTTGTTTTAGTGTTAAAGTCCTGACTGTTTTCCTGAAATGTGTCACCAAAATCCTATAAATGTCTATGCAGGTTAAAAATAAGTGAAAATAAACATCTCAGAAATCATATCATAGTTTAATAAAATGCAAAGGAATGAACATCATATATTTAAATATTCTGATATGTTAAATACAAAATCAACAAAATCAACATCCTAACACACAACAAACAGATGTTTTATTTACCTGAAACAAAACTTTTCATGTTATTCTGTGAAGTGGTAGTTTCATTATTAGTATGGAACAATGACATCACAAATTAAAATCCAACCACGGCAAGTGGATTAATCTCAATGAAAATTATGCAGAAAAGCTACACTTACTATTACTTTACTTAGCTTGGTAGAATCCTTTTGAAGTTTGTAAGCTACTGTTTTGTACTGTTTCTGTCTGACAATATAGCAGGAGTCTTGCACTAAAACATGGCATTCATCACTCTGTGTAACCTGTTTAATTTGTGTGTGAAACCAATCAGTGTCACAGTACGAGGCAAGGTGTCATAACTGCTGCTCAGGATTCAGAAGGATTAACATACCACAGAGAAGTGGAATTCTTTCAAAAGCACAACTAAATGGCTGCAAAAAAGTTTATACTGTGTTAATACTCATACAACTCTAAAGGCAATTGGACAGATTAGGGTGCAGAGCCTGACCTAGAGACAGCTACATGGCTACTGCATTATGGTACCCATCAAAATGATCAGTCAAAAGGTCAGTCATCCTGCCCACACCATTCACCCAATATCCTTTTTTAGTCATTTCACAACAGTCAGGCCATTTCCTTAGGAAAGGAAGCTCTGCCCTTAGCCCAGTCATCATATGCAGTTATCTTTAAGGCTGAAGTCTTTTACTGCACTTCATCCTGATTTCTCCATAGTGTACTGCAGTGGAAATTCTCATCAGCTCTCCCCATAGCCATGTACAGAACCTTAGATAACTGAGACACAGCACAGACTTTTCTTCAAATTCTCCTTGAAACCCAAAGAATGACAGCTGTGCTCAGGAGCACAAGGAAGAAGCTGTTCACTTCCGGACACATTTCGAACCACAAGCCGTCTCAGTGTCCTGGAAAGCAGAATAGACAACACCAGATCACCTTCACTTCTTTAAATACCAACAACTTCTTTAGGCAGGCTTTTCTCTTTCTCATTTTTTCAAGGAATTCCAGAGGATTACCAAACTCTACACACCATGAGTATTGAGTTAGCTGTCAAATGTGCTAGCTAGATTTCTCCTAGACAAGGCTGATTACATGTTAAGAAACATAGAGAGAGTTTGAAGTCTGTCCTCACCTCTTAGATCACTAGCAACAGGGGTCTCCACTTTCCAAATCACTTTTGCAGACCACAGCTGAAGTGATAAGCATGGTCAGCAGGACCTCCTGCACAAGTCATCTCAAATGAAGTCCTAGGACCACAGCAAAGCTGTCTCATTTCAAATGGCTTTAGGGAATCATTGATTAGCTTAAATAAATAACATTCTTGGGGAAAAAGTGGAAGAACATCCAATGAAATACTAGCAGTATCTACTCTGCAAGGACAAGAGAGGCGATTTAAGTTCAAATATCTGGACACATTATACATAGTAGTTGTACAGTGCTTTCAAAAATTTTGAACTCTGTAGCTGCTCCTTGAACCTCACATTTCAAAAAGAAAATGTCTATTTTGGAAATGTCACCCTAACGATTGCCTCTACCCCACACGTTTTATTCTTGGTAACAATCTATGAGGTTGGGCTATCTGAAATCACCTGTTCTACCCTACTTGTAAAGTTAAAAAAAAAAAATAAACCTTTTTGGTATTTTCTTCTTGTGCTGTCCACAGAAATACTTCACAACAACAATTTGGAAGAAGAATTTTTCACACATGTCTTCTTGATCGATTATTAGGAAAGAAGACAGAGTCAAAAATCAATATTTAACCCAGTTGCTGCTAGCCCTTGTCATATATACTTTTGCCTACAGACAATATGGGTTGCAGTGATCTGGAAGAAGCTGATTGCTTATATTCATAGTTGAAATCAATTTTAGCACAAAATACTTGAGATCAGCTAAAGAAAATGTTTAGCAGGATTAAAACAATCATTCACATTTACATTTTGCCAACCCGTTGACAGCTGAACTAACTGAATGTTTAAAAGCCTCTTATTTCTGCAGAGTCAACAGCTCTCTGCTTTCTCAGGAATGCATTAAAACCACAAATTTTCTCTTGGTTTTGCCCAGGTACATAAATGGCAAAAAGCTACTGCATAGCAAGCTACAGACTCATCATTGCTTTCAGCTTCTCCTCTACTTTTATACAGCCAGTAACTCAGGCGCTAAAGTCAAAACAAGACTATCTTAGAGTCTCAAATATGATTGTGACTTCCAATTGTAAGTTAAATTAATGCAACTGAATTACTCTTTGACTTAAAACATAATATAAAAGGAAATAATAAGACTGTTTTACTATGGTTCCTGATTGGTTTCATTAAAGTGAATAAACAGCAATGTCCCTTATTTGTAACAAATTTTAAAATTACCATAGAGGGAACTACTGAATAGATCCTTCATATCCAGTCTCACCAGAAGCTGAGGAGAATATTTGAGACACAATTCAAAATCCACTCACAGTTTCATCTGTTCTTGACCTTCTATTCAAAATGGGAAGCTCGATAAACCACAAGTGAAGTTGTACAGCTGACAATCCAGAAGGGTCAGTTTTTGTTTCTTCATTAATCATCAGGCTGGAACCCTTCTGAAGTACCTCAACAACCCTTTAAATTTTTTTATTATTATTATTTGTAAAAGGATAGTTCTTGAAATATTTCCCAGTGGTTGTAACTATCTCTCCTTTGCAAGAAAGGAGAGATAAACCAAGGAACAGAAGATCTAAGCGACTGCCAGAGGTCATACAGTAAGCCAAGAAGAAAATGTAGTGTCTTTCATCAAAAGGAGCTGCTTAAATGTTACAAAATATACTAATTGAGAGAGAAAGAAAAGAAAAATGCCACAAAAACCAAACAAACAACAACAAAAAAACCCCTTGAAACCCAGTGAACAGAGTGATGAAATATGATTTGGCAGTAGTCAATCAATGACAGAAGCCTTGTCACTTTTACCCTCATGGTACTTGCACTAAAATACAAAATGATTCAGTACCGGTCTCTTTGATAAATCAAGCACTAGAAAAGCCCTGAATGCATTATCTAGGAGATGATAAATTAGCTCTAAAAAATACAGCAAATACTCTAAAGCCATTAAAAATCAGAAGTCGTATGAGGAAAAAAGTTCAACTGTTGTCCACACTTCCTACACTTAAACTTCTAAGATTTTTAATCAGATTTCTTATTGTGATATTAGTATGCAATTAAGGTCTGCTTTTTATTATATGAGATTCTCAAAAAGTAAAAAGAAAAACAACATTCTTCTCTGGGAGCTAAAAGTCAGTTGTTTAGTCTTGTGGTAAGCTTGCAGTTCTTCTGAAAAAGTCATTAATAAACTGAGCCTGACTTTGGATTAGATGCCTTGAATTTATCAGCTATAATGATATAGGCTAGGGGGCATTATGCTACAGATATTTTATCATATACATTCTTAAGAAGTTAAACAGCTAACCAGACATTATGCCTAGAAAGGCTTTTCTTATTTTAGGAAACAATTGATACCAGGTCCTAACTTTTATCTTATTCCAGGAAACACCAGAAACAACAGAAATAACAGCATCATGCTGTTTGCTCCTGCTGAATTATTAATTTCACAAAATTCAATAAAAGGGCAAAGCAATGCGAATAGACATTCACTATCTGCACTTTTAGGTATCCCAGGACAGTATCACAAGCAATTAATAAAAAGCAGAGTACTTTCCATACAAATATTGCCTACAGAAGAACAAAACAGCACTTGGGAAAACACTAGGCTGACTGCATAAAAATGCACCCATATAGAACAACCTGCATACAACATGACTGCTTTTAATGCTACCTTGAAGTTGTGGGGCCAGTACATGCCATAGCTCGCCGCACGTCTCTGGCCTCCTCCCCTATTGTGGCTGGTAATCTTTCACCACCACTCCTTGTCAGCTGAGACATCTGTGTATGCTCCCTATGGGTCCAAGGGGAGTGGAGGAGGGGAGAGGGGGCAGAGAAAATCCTGTCACATTTGTTTTGACCCTCATACACCAAACACTCACCATCTTTCTAATAAAGTAACAGGAAATGCCAAAAATGCACTTCCTTCCCCAGAGCAGGCTGCTGCAGAGGGCATTTCTGGTGCCCTTCAGGGCCTGCCTTCTCCATTGCTCTGCCAACTCCTCAGCTTCCCAACACTACATGACATGCATCTCCAAAACAATCAGTCTTATGACCTCTTGCAAGCCACTGAGAGCACTCACTTATAACAGAGAATTTCAGAAGCTGGAGGTTTAACCCTATATCAGAATGAAAAAGAGTTGGAATAGAAAAGGTTTTCACAACATGGAAGGCCCTTTCCCTTACTTGCATTCTTACTTACTTCCCTTTTCTTGCATTCCCTTGAGATGCAAGAAAAGGCTCTCTTCAGAGAGGGAAAAATAAAAGAAAGGATCAGGCCTATGCTCCACAGATGCATGCACCAGAGGAGACTCAGATTGGCACTGACTTTTTGAGCTGCTCCAGAAGTAAGGACACAACAGTGAGATGGAGGTTCAGTGATTAAGAGACCATCCATTTCTACAAGATGAATCAGATCACCAGATAACAAGAATTTTGGGAAGTGGAGTCCAAGCTTTTTTCCCCTTTCAGGGGAAAATATAATGGCTTAACAATCGTAACAAATAAACAGTACAAGCATTATTCTAACCAAGCAATGTTGTAACCAAGTGGAACAGAATATGTCTACCTCCCTCACTGTGACTTACTCGAAAGAAGCATGGTAATTATACTAAATAACTGAAAAAAAGAATGATACTTTTTATTCATACCTCAATAAGAACTAATCAAACTTTCTGTGAATTTAAGGAAGCTAAAACACCAAGAAGAAAAAATCATCCCTGCATATATGGCAATCATATGGTATGGCATCATTTCCACTGATAAATATATTCTTATCCTTATTATGTGCATCCTGGTTACAAAGTAAGTCTCACAATAATGAAAACTTCCATTCTCCCTACACAGGTATTGACAAAATTTGTGAAGAAAAGAAAGCTCAATAACCAAATATGTCTCCTCTTGCTCTCAGTGAGATATATTCTAGTGTTTCATAATGAACATGTTCCTTAATGATTAGACTGTCACTTCTCCCAGAAGATCTGAGGTGCTTTTATTGAATTTAGTTCTCTAAGTTTGAAAAGGCAGTGCAAAATTACTTTCCAGCTCATCAAGTTGTTTTGATAATGGCCAAGTTATTGACTTGACTTAAAGAAAATAGCTTGTGTCTACCAGTGATGGAGAGAATGGCAGAAGGCAGGAGAGCTCCAGGAATGTGGGTATTGTCAGAATGGATATAAGTCTAGCCTCAGGTCCCATCTCTGGCAGTTCCTAGCCTTGGATATGTCCTTCATTTTTCTCTAAAACTCCATCAGAGACAGACACAAAGCGAGCTGTCAAATATAGAAATCTCACCCTACTGATTGAAATTGACTTAAAACTTTGAACAAGCACTGTTTTTCTAAGACTTCCCTATCACTTTTTGTATTATCCATAAATACTCACACGTCTCTACATTTATGACATTTTTTGTTTAGGAGTTTGTTGGGGTTTTTTTTTTCATGGAAACAGTAATTTTCTCTCAGTGACACTAAAACATTTTTTCCCAAGAAAATTGAAACACTTCACCTAAAGCATTATTTAATTCCTTTTTTGCATGAACTTTTCTTATTTCATTTTGTGAACTGCACAAATGGGAAACTATCACAAGTTCATTTATGCATTTGTTATATTTTTCCACCTTTGTTTAGGCTATATAGATTTTGTCTTCTAGTTTTCAGTAGTGGTTTCTGCTTTTTAACGTGTCCACAACTGTACCAGGCTTTCTTGACTGTCAAAGGAAATTGCATCAAGACAATGTGTGTGTGATTCAGGACTTCGTCTGTGTGAAAACAAGTTATGAATGCATCTCTCAATTGCAGCATATGGTGTTACGTGAAAAGAAAAATCAACACAAATCAACAATTACAGCAACACTTCAGAAAGCCTGTGAAAAGAGTGAGCACCTATACAGAGAAACCAAACAATGCACAATCTGATGAGGTTCAAGTTACTTCCCAGAGTCAAACTGAAAGGTAATCACATAGCACTGGCTCATTTCACAGTCAGAATGAGCAACAGACTGTTTCCCTCCTGCATGATGGGAGCATAGCATAGTACTTGCAGAAAGCTTTAAGATTCAATTTCAGGGGTGGATCAGTTGATAGTGAACCATGCTCCCTTGAAGGAAACCTGAAACAGGAGCTGTCATACATCAGAGCATTCACAGCCTGTTGCAAGTGTTCAGTCAAGTCTGATTTAGCAGAAACATGTCTGTGTGTCATGCAAGAAGAGCTCAAGCTAACCATAGGAGTTGGGGGGGTTTTTCTAATTCTACCTAGGAAACTCTCTCTCATACCATCTTCCTATACGGCTTATTTCACTAATAAAATGCAAGGTGAGGGGAAAAGGGCTACACTGTGTTTCAAACACTGCAAGATGGAAGCAGCAAGAACAATGCCCTATAAAACCAATGTGCAATTAAAGACAGAGAGTAATAAGCAGGAGAAAAAGCAAACCCCAGCTGGGGCTTGTGCCATATAGTAAAACGTCAAAGCAGAAATCTGGACACACTCCTGACATGCTAACAATGACCACTTACAAATGCTACTGCCAACTAGTCTTCATATTTACTGCATTTTGTTGTTTCTGAGTTTTGTCTGGAGGGCTACATAAAGCTGAAAGTTAATGGATAATCTTCTCTTCCAAAATTCTAAGATGTATTATTTTTCAATGCATCTTACATGTCTGTAGACACGTTCTGTCAGCAAAAACGCATGAAATCTGATTTGATAAACTAAGACCATAATATGGTCTCCTTATCAATGTGAGCCTGAAAAGTAATTAAGATTCAAAGGAAAAAAAATTATGTAATAGACCACTGCTGCAAAATCAGTGACATTTTCTTAGAACACTAATATGGTTAGCATATCCACACACTTACTAAACATATTTTTCTGACAACATTTCTATGAAACTAAGAATTAGCCTCCTATTTTTATTGGTATTTTACACTTCAAGAATTCATCCAAAAGAAGCAAAGGCCCATATCTACACAACCGTCTTTAGCCACCTCAGTGTTACACAATGCCTAATGCTACTTGCAGAAGTACCAAAATGATTCAAAGTTGGAGCCAGTTTCTCTCATTTGCCTGTTAGAGCATAGGCAGATACAGCAGTCTGAATGTCAGCATTCATGTGCTTACTGATCTGAAAGCTAGCAAAATGCTGGGGAATTGGAATTGTGAACATCCTTGAGTACACCAGCTCCAGATGAATCAAAGTAAATATCTAAAACATTGCTCCAAATTAATGACTTTCCCAGCTTGCCATCATCGTCACTGACATCAGTTGTTCAACAGCAATTTCCCTAACAGTGCATCAATGAATCAGCCATTTCAAATGAGAACACAGAGAATTCACAATCACACTAAATTGCCTCTCATAGAGTCAGAGAATGCTCCTTTCTCAGTGTATTTCCCACTTCCAGCAATTGTTTTACATAACAGGTATTTAAGAGAGACATCTGAATCCTTTTCTATGCCTCTGTTACATTAAACTTCTAGAGAAAGACACTGTTTCTGAACAATTACATACCTGAACTTGAAACTCTGTTGAAGCCATTTGGCTCTGTTCAGAAAGAACTAAAATACACTAAAAATGTCACTTTATGTATGTTGTAAATGAACAAAGCCATATAAACCACAGAATTTTTACACATAGAAAACTCAGCTTTTCTGTAAAACAAATAAATACCACTAACACTCATAGAAAACTCAGCTTTTCTGTAAAACAAATAAATACCACTAAAACTCGGATAGTGCCATTCTATCCAATGAAGATAAGAAAGCAGTTAATTCATCATCTCTTCTCTTTCAACAACTTTTTTGTCTCATCACCAGAGGGGTGTGTGGGTCAACATCACTTGACTTCTCTGAATTACTTAAGTAGCATTTGAGTTACTCTGATTATAGTATGTCCCATACTTTCCAGGTAAGATGCAGGTTCTTGTTGAGAAAATATGGTTTACAATGGAGTGTCAGTGAATAAATAGCAAGCCACTGTGATATTTCTAACTATAAATTGGAAATCCCAAAATTTCCAATGTTAGCAAAGCTTTTTATTTCCTCACCGGTACATACCATCCCACAAATGACACAGGCAGCAAAGTCATCTCTAGACTCAGTATAGAACAGCTCTCTGAATTTATATAAACTTTCCACCCTACTCTGCATGGTCCCAATAAAGCTCACATGTGGTCAATGCATAAACTTTGGAAAGAAATTATCAAATTTCAATGATACAAGAGAATTTCAAGACTACTCCTGATCCAAACTGTCTTGTAAGAATGAAGCGTATAAAATCATATTTCAAGCAATTTGCTTGAAAGCAAAAGTGTATTGCAAATCACTCAATGTCTGTTCCAGCACAATTAAACTGACATCTTCTTTTGCCATCTGGGTTTTTAAGTCATCAAGAATTAATATGAAACTGGAAACTGATCAGGTCTTAAAAAGTTATGCAAACAAAGAAACCTCTTTGTCTTGTCTTGCTCTTATTGCAACAGTTGCAGAGGTTGATGGGACGTGTATCAATGCCTAGAAAGCTTACAGAATGGTATCTACCAAATATAAAAAATTTTCAATATTTTTGGTTGGGTTTAGAATTTGAATTTCAACATAATAAGTAAAGCTGTTTGGTCTCTTCAGTCTTCTGTAGATTTTCAACCAATCAACGGTTTGAGGGGTGAGGAATTGGTAACCAAGAGTACAAAGAGATGGAAGGTTTGGGACTTTGTCTAAAATAACTTCATCAAAAGAAATTAATCAGTTTTAGTTCTTCTAACCAAGAAAGTCATAATAAATTAATATATCTAATTAGAACCAACCTCAGTGCGATTGCATTAAAATCTCATTTTGTTCTGTTAAAAAATTCAATAAAACTACGCCAATTAAATTAGGCAATCAATAAGAACAAAGAGCAAAGTGATTTTCTTGATGTTTCATCTACTTTGCTCAGCCATTAGAAGTCATTTTTATAAAGCTTGTTGACAGTGTTCCTCCCTTGACAGTGCTGCAGGTAGTATCAGATGTCACGTCCCAAATCTGCTTTGACAAATCGTCCTTGCATTGCCATTTAGCACATCTGCCTCTGCAGGCAACTGAGTTCTCCTAGGAAGCCCAGTACTTCAGTAGTGTGGGGCAGAACAGTTTATAGGGTGGAAAAGCAAAAACAAAGGGAATACAGAATTTCAAGCTAAACTGATATGTAGTGTAAGAATGCAAAAATGTAATTAGCAAGACATAACTTGTTGCAGAAGTCACACAGTCTCAGCTGTGGCTGAAGGGGCTCAGGAGAACTAAGGGTTTGTAAAAGTATGCACTATTTCATTGTCTGCAAGCCTGAAGGGTGGTTCACTTTTACTTTCTTTTACACTTTAATGCTTGCTGGTATTGCTTTTCCATATTGATCTTCAGCAAAAATAGATTGGCCATACTGGGAAAGAAAAATCTACTAGCCAGTTTCCAGCAGTTCTTACTCAGCACAAGACGCCATTCAGTACAGACTGTGAGGAACTAGTGTAAAACATTATCACTTTCTGTATTACTTACGTTTAAATTGCAAACTGTTGTTACAGATGTGTCTCTGTCCCACATGTCTAGCTTCTGTACATCTCAGCTTGTTACCAAACCCATCAGAAACATCTTTTCTTCAACGTTCATCTCAAAAACAGAATCAATATATTAATTAGTGGACTGATACAAAATGAGAGAACTGATCAAGCTGTCACATTAACAGAAAACTGTGACTGATGAAAAAAAACAAGCTCTACTACCAGAAGAATGAAAAATAGAATTTTAACTTCTACATACAGAAAAGAAATTGCTTTTGTTTCAAAACAGGCAGCATTTTGGTGTATTCCTTCACATTTTCTATGAAAGAAAGGTTATTCTTTAAATTATTTGATCTTGCTGCAAGGAAACATAGCAAATTATTACTGGGATGCATCCCTCTGTACTGTTTAATTCCATTAAGACACTCTCAGAGACTGAAATGTTATGGTTGATGGCTTAAACATATTTATGAAGGACTTTTGCCTATTTTAGCAAAACTATAACAAAAGATGCATGGAAGACCCCCACACCCTGAAAGACCCTGGACTGCAAGTTGATGGAGGTAAGAGAAAGTGACTCAGATCTGGGCTGAGGGGTATATTTTGAACCTTTCTGGGTTTGGTCCATTTTATTCACAGAGGTTTCTTTGCTCTCCTGTACTTAAATGAATTTGTAACAATCACTTAACTGTGCTGGACAGATTTTAGAATGGACCTCTACAGTCTCTTTAAGCTGAGGGGCTTTTATGCTTTCATATTTCATTTTACAGTGCCAAAAGCCTTCTGCTCCCTGTGCTTTCAGGTGTCCAGCTATATGATAGCTTGACTGAGAGAAGGTCCTCATAGCTCAGAATACTCAACTTCTTCAAAATACACTATGACAACCTACAGTTTTCAGTAACTGATTAATAATGCAATCCTTGTTCAAACACAATTCCATCCTGGTGAACCATTTCTGCCACACATGAATGTTTAAATGAAGCAGCACCTTGAGAATCCCTATTCAAATTAAGTCTCAGAGACTGATGACTGATTTAGGAATGACCTTCAACATATTTGAATAGTTGGGTAGTTTAGTCTTTCACACTTCTCCGATAAAGACACTTTTCAGGTTACCTCCTTCCCTAGGTGATCTGTGTTCATTCTTCTTACTGCAGAATGAGGTGTACGTGGCATTTAATATTAAATGAAGGCCATTGTAATGATGTCAAAACATCCCACTTAGACATTTTATAAATAAACACTAAGGAGACGATCCAAGGCAGCATGCATGGCTTTACTAACAGTGGCAAATTGTGCCACATCAATCTGCTGGCCACTTCTATGGTGGAGTGATGGTAAAGGTTGACAAGACTAACAGATGCCATCTACCTAGACTTCTGTAGCACCTTCAGTATGATCCCACGTGACATTCTTATCTTCAAACTGGAGACGTGGATTTGATGGATGGACTACTCAGTGGGTGAGGAATTGGCTGGATGGATGCAGCCAGAGTTGTAGCCAATGACTCTATGTCCAGCTGGAGGCCCTTTAGGGCTCTGTCTTAGGACTGATGCTCTTCAGTATCTTCATTAATGACCTAGTGAGACCAAATGCACTCTCAGCAAGTTTGCAGATGACATAAAGCTAAGCAACAGGACCGGATGTCACCCAGAGGGACCTGGACAAATGTGAGAGGCAGGACCATGAGAATCTCATGGAGTTCAGGAAGGGCAATATGCTGCACATGGGTCAGAGCAATCCCAGACATGAATCCAGACAGGAACAATAAGTCATTGAGAGCAGCCCTGCAGAGAAGGACTTGTGAATTTTTGAAGATGGCAAGCTGGACATGAGCCAACAGAATATGCTTGCAGCCCAGGAGGCCAACTGTATCCTGGGCTATATCAAAAGAGGAGTGTCCAGCATGTCAAGGGGGGCGATTCTGCCCCTCTAGTGACCCCACAGGGAGTACCGTGACCAGGTCTGGAGTCCTCAACACAAGAAAGACATGGACATGTTAAAATGGGTCCAGAGAAGGCCATGAAAATGATCAGAGGGACGGCACACATCTCTACAAAGACAGATTCAGAGAGCTGGGATTGTTCATCCTGGAAAAGAGAAGCCTCCAGGAAGACTTTCAGCATTTCAGTACTGAAGGGGACTTAGGAAAAGGAGGGAGAGGGATGGGCAGATAATGATAGGACAATGGGCAGTGGTTTAAAATTGAAAGAGGGCAGGTTTAGATGAGATATTAGGAAGAAATTCTTTACTTAGAGTGTGATGAAGCACTGGAAAATGTTGCCCAGAGAAGTTGTGGATACTCCATCCCTGGAAGTGTTCAAGGCCAGCCTGGATGAAGCCCTGAAGAATCTGATGTAGTGAAAGATGTCTCTGCCCATAAAGCAGGGGGTTGGAACTGGATGATCTTTGAGATCTCTTCCAGTCCTTGCCATGATACAAGTCTATTCTATTACAGTTGCCTCATTTTGTAGTGCATTTCCATTTGAAGTGACTTTGTAGAACATACACAGTTACAGTTGTTTTTGAAGAGGTCAAGTTGAGATTATCAACATAAAATTATTTGTTCTGTACTCATATCACTATTCAAAATTTTGCCACTTCTTAATCTTACGTGCAATGAAGAGGAATGTAAAAAAATTTAAGTCTTTCACCAAACTGTTTATCCTCAGCTACAGGACTTTTTCTGTGAGCTGAATATGGAGTGGAAAGGAGACAGTTTCTGTGTTGTATGTATAATCTTCACTTTTAAATGCAAAATAGCATTTGGGACAAGGCAGATGTCATTTTTCAGCTACAGAAAAATACAGAATGACTCACTAAAATCCCTATCTCCGACTTTAACTCCTGGGTGATTTGCAGTTGTTTAGTTCTTTGTGGGTTTGGGGTTTTTTTTCCTTATCCTAATCGGAAATTCGGTAATTTGTACCAAGAACTGCAGGGTATAAGAAAACTTAATGTTTCTGAACTATATCTTAAAATTTAATGGCACTTCAGTGCTTTGCTTCAAAGTATGAGGTACACTACAGGGTTCTTAAATCCAAAACCTCAGAAGCTACCACCTTCTTTATCTGCCCAAGAGATTAGGAACCTTCAGGAAAGCAAGAGAAACAGGACCTGTCTCACAAACATGTATTGGTACAACTTTTACAATGCAGTATTTAACAGAGACATAAGCCATTCCTCTTCCATCTATCATTCTTGTGCACATGCTACATATTATTAATTCGGGACCTCTGGGACAGTCACATAAATCTGTATGGAGTTGGGGGTCTGGGGTGGGGAGGGGTGTCTGGGTTTTGTGGGATTTTGGAGGGGGGCTAGAAGCACTCTGTGATTCAACATGCCATTGTCGGTCCTTTGGATCTTAACACACATAATATAATTTAAACATATTTTAACAATCTGCATGATAGAGCCACTGCCGCAGCATTTGTCATTTAGACCATTAATATGGCAGCTGGTTTAAATTTTAAAAAATTAATAAAAGGGCTTTTTCTACACTAAGGACCAGAGAGGAAAAAAAAAAAGGTTTTTTCCCAATTAAAAGACTGAAAGAAGCAAGGAAAGAAATTTGAAATAAGCAGAGATTACCTCTGGAATTCTTGAAACATGTATCAAAGGAACCTCTTATTTTGGGGCCACCTCTGAGAAAACAGAGTAAAATAGATCCTATTTGTAAATATAAAATAAGCAGGTCTTGTGAGTGTTTTATGTTTGTTTTGTCTCAATAAAGCCACTGAAAGGCATGATTCACTTGCTAGGCTTCAACCCTCAACATATTTCTGCAATTCTTTCACCTAAGAGTTTAAAAGTGCAACTCTGGACTCTTTAACCCTTTCAGTAAAAATTACTTGTGAACTATTACTGAGAATATTTCCAGGAGTAAATAAGTGTTTGGGGTGCATGGCTTCCTTGTAATCTCAACTTTCTAGACTTATTCTTTTTGTCCTTAGTCAATTGTACATTGTCATAAACCTGAAAAGAAAGCCCTGATGGCTAATTTACAGAACCACCATTACAGGAGGTCCCATATGGACTGGGAATGATTAGAAAGTTTTTCAAGTCTGTTCATGGAACAGATTCTGGGTACTGACAAAGTGCTGCTGTTTGTGGTTCCTAAATTAAGTATATTTGTTACCAAACCAGCAGAAGTAATATGCCACATCTCAAGTAGATTTATGCTTAATTGTTCAATGATGTTTTAATTTATATGAAGTATGCAAAATTAAATCATCCTCCTCTAAACATCAAGCTTTCAATACTTTCTCTCACAGTATCATTCTGGACAAAATGTCCAGCACACAGCTGGATGAACATATCATGCAATGGGTGAGCAGCTGGCTCATGGGTTGGGCACAAAGGGTTACAGTGAATGGGGTGATGTCAGACTGGGGACCTGTCACTAGTGGGTTCTGCAGGGCTCCACACTCAGCCCTGTGCTCTTCAACGTCTTCATTAATGACTTGGACACAGGACTGGAGGGAATACTGAGCAAATTCACAGATGATACAGAATTAGGAGGAGCTGTTGACTCCCTCCAAGGAAGGAAGGCCCTGCAGAGAGACTAAACTGCTAAACTGGAGTCCTATTCAAGTAGCCCAAGTTTACACATATAAAAAGAATGGATATTCTTCTCCTTTTCAAAATTATTAGTAATTCTCTTGGAAAATTATTAAAGCAACTCTGAACTATCTCGTGTATTAAAATGAATCATTAATGGTATAGAAAATGTCACCCCATGTATTTCAAGTCTGCAGTTGTTGAGATACGAACTCATCTGAGGTTAGCTCAGCTAGTTAGAGCAGAGTGCTAATAACACCAAGGTTGTGGTTTCAACCGCTGTACAGACCATTCATTTAAGGGTTAGACTTGATCTTTGTGGGTCACTTCCAACTCAGAGTATTCTGTGATGTAGCCAAATACACATATAAGCAAAATTATTATTCTGCATTGTTAATCCATTACCTTGATTATTTCAACTGGATTAGCTTTTGATACCAAATGATAATCAAGCTGTATTTCATGCCTGACAAAAAAATCTTGATGATATTTTGAAGATTTGGAATATTGCCTAGAAATACTATATTAAGTAGCTATGGGACAAGTGAAAAGATTAAGGGGACTAGAATTAAAGAAAATGTAACTAAGCAATTTAGAACTACTTTCTGACCTGACTAAAGAAAAAGAAGAAACCAAGCAAGATGGAGATGAACAAAGTCTGTGTTTTTCAGATTTAAGACTCTGGAAACAATTGCACAAATCCAAAGTTCTCTGAATAAAGCACTATTGACAGTAGACTTGAACTTGTACTGTCTCATACACAGAAAGGCAGGAAAAAAATCTATAAATGCACTTCAGCATTTTTAGGCAACAGGATTTTCAGCATAGGTAGACGGATTGCTCAGACAGTAACGTTCTGTAATTTGAAAAGTTTTTACTTAGTCTATTCTTCCCCTTGACCACACGCAAATGATATTTCAGTAGATTATCATGCATTTCTGATTTCCTGTTGGCCTATTATTTTTTTTCTTCCTAGGAAATACCTGCTCTGATGAAGACATACCAGGACAAAAACCTGAGACAGATTTAAGAATCAACTCTAAATAACACATTCTAAGCCAAGAAGAAACTTGTGCAATAATTCATTTTATCCTGCATAAAGCAAGAGGTAAGCTGCCCTAAATTACTGTCCATTTAAAGTCCAGCAACTCTGTTTGAATTCAATATCAGGAAAAAAATACAATTACTAAAGAAACCCTTACATTTTGGAATTTTCTTTGGCATAGTAGCATAGTAGCTCATGGCAAGGAATTCTAATGAAACTGCATTTAGTTTATTCTCAAGTGTTTTGATTTCAAATTTTAGCCATATGATTTTCTATAACTTTCTTTGTTAAACCAAAGAGTCTTCCATTACATATCACATATGAAAACTGGAAAACACTGCATTTTTGATTTCTTTGCATCCCAGACAACAAAAAAAAAATGGTTTCCTGTTCTTTAATCCATGTCTTCTTTGCTTCACAACTATTTTTTTAATATGAGGTTTAAACATCATATTAAATACTAATATAATAAGCTAAGAGATGTTACATCAAATACAAACATCATATTTCAACTCAGAATTGCTCTTTCATTATTTCAGAAACAATTATTTCTTATTAGCACCTCATTTCATTAAGGTTTTCTCACATCTAAAATGATGTCTTGTGTTCTGTATTTATTGATTTCAAAAATTTCACCTAAAGAAAGTGTGTTTTGATAGAATTAAATGTATGTACAATTAGGTATAAAACCTAGGATGCATGTAGCTCTTATCTTTTAATCAAAAGAATACATTTCCTGTGTCAAATACAAGATATTTTTGTGGACTTGCCAAATTCAGAAGTTATTCTCCAACTCTTCAGATGCCAATGCATCTCTCAACAACCTATTTTATTCCTCCTGTCCCTCATTTTGTCTTCTCCTTTTCTTCCAGCACTTTTTAAAAGAGCTTGTCAAATCTGCTTTATAGCTTAGATGGGGGAACAAAGGGCAAGAAACATCATTAAGTATCAATCTCCCAGTTTTAACAGTCTGGGTGCAGGGATATTAGAACCCAGAACTCAAAACCATGATCTAACCTAACAGTTATGACTTCCCTTCTTAATTTTTTTAATGGGGTCTAAAATATATACATGTTTGAACAGGGGTGGGGGGGTGAAAGTTAATCCTGGTTGCCATGTCACTCTACAAATCAAAAGCAAGCAATCCATTACAGATAGTTTTGAAGGCAACAGTACTACAACTGGTATTCCTGATGGATTTAGAAATTATGGTCTGTGCAACTTCACAGGCATTAAGCATGAAAATAAAACCATTAGATCTTCTCAACAAATGGAGTCACTATTGAAGGATATATTTTTTTCCTGCTCACAGTTGGGATTTTATTTTTCCAAATTGGAAACACACCACATAGAGGAAGTAATAACATTGCAGTAAAGTATTCAAAGCCAAATTTTTATTCACATTGATTATCTTTTACATTTTGAAGTATTGCCTTATATAATCCATCTGTAAATGTTTATCAGATAGGCATTCCAACTCTTTCCTTCATTAAACCATTCTATGGGAACTCTACCATACTTTTGTTATATCTTTGAGCAAAGGGGAAAAGAAATATGACATAGATGGCTTTCCATTCACCTTCCAAATTCAAAATCTGTATTCCTTTTTCTAATCTCCACAACTCAGAAAAATACATATATTTCTAGTTTCAATTTCACCACTATAAGATGAAGTGCATATGAAAAATGCTTCTTCCAATCAGAATTTGAATGGTTTCAGGCATATTTGAGTCTGATTTTCTCCTTTTTAATCCTATTAAAATTATTTGCATGTCCTCAGATAAAACAAGAAACCAGCATCTTTAGATGAACAGTAGATGACAGACTGCAATTAAAAAAGATCAGAAAGTTAATACTGCAGTTGTGTTAACTTTGTGATCTTACCAATCACAAAGTTAATTTATTTATGCTTCAAATTAATGTCCATCAACACACCTCATGCCAAACAAATAAATTGTGATGATGGAGCAAGTAGGAGAAGATACCTTATCTCTTCAGGCATCCATTCCAGATCTAAAGTGCACATCTTTATTATTTGACCAGTAATAGTTTTTTACATTGTCTGGAGTGTGATCCAGGCACATGTTTGTTCTCAGTAAGGTTTTCTAAACAAACCATTGTATCATCACTACAAAAATATTTCAGCATGTGCATTAGTTTCTATTGTTTGTGCTCTACCTTAACAGCTAAGTGAAAGAAAGCTACTTAGAGACTTGGCCACACAAGAAATGAAACCTAGCTTCTTTCATCACATAGAATAAATCCCATTAAGAAAAGACTTCCTAAAGATAGGGGAAGCTGTATCCTTTTTTCTCAAGTATTTTATTGAGTTTGCATTTGCAGACAACCTTATGCAGACATTTCTGCAAAGGATCCTGAAGTTGATTATACAGTAAAGAAAAGGTGCATTTTTAATTTAACAGCTGAAAAGCAACATGTAATACTTTAAGTTGCCAGTCTATTTCTCGTACATTTGCTGCAGTTTGTGTGTTCCCTCCCTTGTTTGCAGGATCCTAAATTCAATGTTTTCATGCAGAAATTGGTCACTACCTTTTTAACTGTTCCCTGCTATACATTAGGCTTCATTTTTAAGGGTGTAAAGTGCTTGCAGCTGCCATGAATTTCATAGTGATTGCAAACATGACTATTACAAGCAACAGATTTTATCTAGCTGGTGGAGATACCCCCAAGGATTCTGCAACAAATGCCAGCTGTATTTCTTCAAAAATATGCATCACAACAAGTTACTGCAAAGTAGTAATGGGAAAATGAGGGCAAGTAAGAGTGTAGATAAAATACAATTAAGCAGTGCAACAGATCAATTAAATAAGAAATTATTAATGGTCACTGTAGTCTCTTAAGAATAGATTCATTTAAAATATCACACATAAGTGAGTCAACACATTGACTATCTTATGAGCACTGGTTGCAGATATTATATTCCTTGGATTTATTTCAATCACCAAGTGTGTTACAGTTACCTTGTTACATAGTGAATCATATCTAAACAAGAAAGAACCTAAATGTACTTCTCAATTTGCTTGATCTCTTTCATAAAAAAATGCCATACCATGACAACTGTTTATTTATGAAATTAGTATCAGTCTATAGAAGCAATTGATAATACAATAATATTTGTTGATAGTTGCTCTAAAACAGAAAAGAAAGATGAGGTGACAAATCAAAAGCAAAGTAGTTTCCTGAAATAAAATTTGCTTAATAGTTCAATCATTGAAATTTAAATGTAAGATAACCTCCAGAAAGGGCTCTACTTTGGAAAAAATAGACCAACAATTAGCATAGCTACTGCCTCAACTTGCAGAAACGGGCAATGAATACTTCATAAATCATACACAGAAAATTTCTAAAGGCTTGAAAGAAATTACATGTGGACATTATCATACATAATGAAACTCCTGTTGCCATGCTGATACATGAACCATTTCTCTCTGAAAATCCTATTTTACTTCCATTTTTTACAAGATTTTCTGACATAGTTTAAGATAGCATCGATTTCCTATAATGTTTAAAGAAATAATTATTAAAAGCATTTATATATATATATACACACATATATAGAAGTATGAAACTGGATTTGCCATTATGAATTAGATTAAACACACTGTAAATGTAGCTATAAGAAATCAACACTTTAACAAATCAGTTTAATTTCCCTGTATTGCAATCACCTAAAGCCTCCAATCACTACACATCGGCATTTAACATATGAAAATGAAGTCGTACAGGCAACATGTTGGATTTAAAAAAAAAATTTACTAAATACTTGCTCTGATTTTTGTTAATATATAGCAGCACTGTAGAGCTGTCAAAAAAGTGATCATTGAAGAAATATTAATTAATGAGCATTGTCATTGTATTTTTTGTTAGCACCATTTTGTCTTCCATGTTTCTTTTTGCCCATTTTTTACTATCTAATGAGTACTTTTTGTCATCATCAGAAAAAGCTGATAATTATTCAGAATGTTTGTCTATGCAATTGTGTTAACTAAATAGCTCTGCTGAAGTACTTAAATAAGGTGATAAGATCATGTTGTCTGAACAGCACCTACCATTTGAGAGCTTTCTTTTGATAATTTAAGTTACACCAAGATAGAGTTTTACTCAAGTAAGAGACAAGATTCCACCTTAGAACTGGACTGCCCATTAACAGCATTCATATGAAAATAAAAGTAAATGCTTACTGCATCTTTTTAAAATATCACATATTATCTCACAGCATAATGTGGCAGAGTGGTGACTTTACAATGAGGAAAGCATAAACGACAACTATATGCACAGGATAAACTGTGATCATCTTGCAAAGGTAACTACACTGAAAGTACACAGCCACAACTTATGCAGGCAGATCCAAAGTGCTGCAGATGTGCAGACAGATCCAAAGGAGGGAGCTTAGGCAGCTCTGTCAAAAGCAGTCAGCAGTAATCATGGTCAGATGCCAAACAGCACCAATTCTTTTGGTGGGGTTTTTAATATATTCCAAGTACTACTGAGCCCATACCTACACTAAACTATCCATCCAGCTAGCCTATTTACTTCAGACCTGCTTATGATTTCAAGCTATGAATTACTTGTAGACATATCCATATTACTTAAAACATAGGAAACACTCTCAGCATATGATAAAAGTAACACTTATCCCACACTCTAATATTTGAATAGCTACCATGGTTGTAGGCCCACAACACACACGGTTTCTGCACAGGAACTTTTCTAACAATTGGTTGCCTGTAACAGAAAATTTCCAGACATGAAACTGCTGTCTTCCTGGATGAGCTGCTTTAACTATAGAAAGATGCAATAAAAATTATGTGAAGGGCAAATGTAGGAGAAAGTAGTTAGGATGTTTCCCATATTTGTTGCTGAATTACTTTGATGAAACAAAACATAAGAAATTTTTCCTAAAAGTGCTCAGATTTTAATGCCAAAATTTTAATAAAGTACAACTGCACCTCATTTTATCTCTGTCTGTTTTATAAAAAACAAATTTTTAGGAAATTGCTGGAAAGTATGTTTTTATTAAATGTTTCCTGCCATATGCATGAATAGGTGTGTATATATGTGGGTCTTACCTGAAAAGCAGCTGTTAATCACCCTGGGAATAATTCACGCACTCAATGAACCCCAGTATAATACTGTAGCAAGCACAAGAGCATCAGGAACAATGTAGTGGAAAAGTGCTGATGTACTAGCATGGCAATGACAATAACAGGCAAAATCCTTTCTACAGCAGGAACAGGTACAGAACCCCAGATGTCCAGGAAACCAATGTACCAACATGTAAAATTAAATTTTAAGTACATATATATATGTAGCTACCAAGTTGCATTTGGACCGTTATATAGACACCCTTGAAAAACAATAGGCTTGTTACTTCTGCATTTTTGTGGCTCTGTGAGGGGTGCACAACTGAGAACAGAAACAGGACAAAAGGGGGAAAAATCTATTTCAGTTACACAAGTATAATTGCATTTAGAGAACTGAATTCTGCCAAGTCAATGGAACAGCATGTGACATAAACCAGTTTAAAATTAGGCCGTGAGAATCTATCCAAGTTACAATATTTCCAAAATGTGAATGCATATTAAGAGTCTCCATTGCACATAACATCATATTAGCTCCATAATGCTTGGGTCCTGCTTCATGAATGAAAAATGCTTTAAAACTCAACCAAGTAGCAACACTAAATAGGAAGAGCAACTCAAGAGACAGCCAACTGAACAGATTAAATATACTTTTTAATAACTGTAAAGCTGCACAGTGAAACAGAAATCCTACAGATAAAATAACTGCAAAAGTGCACACTTTATGTGCCTGGTGGCTTTTCAAAGGCTTATATTGTGGTGGTGAGCAGAAATTTAATAACTCTGGTGATACTATCATGTAGCACTAATAAGACACAGAACATTTGGAGAAGTGTAACAGCAGACAGCTATAGAGTTGTTTGGAAATACTATCCATAGATTAAATTAGCTCTATGAACAAGGACACATGGACTGAACTTCATTTTGTTATTATTTTCCTTCCTCATCTTAAAACATTTAGTTACTGTAAACTACTAATAATGAGGTATTGGCTGGCTGCATTTACAGTAGTCTGACCTCTCTCCACATCTGGCTGGACCTATGTGCATATCCTATAATCTTACCACTATGAGAGAAGATGATTGCTAACATGCACTCAAGGCTGAAGGTGTTTTATGACCATAGCTGAAAGGTACTGGAGCAATACAATGCATCCTAAAATAGAAAAGTAGGAACAGACCTGTACATGATAGCAGAATATCACACACATATTGAACACAAGCTTCAACACTAACAGCTTCTAGAACTTCTAAATGTTCACATAGGGCCTCTGAGTCATTGGGCTAGTGCATAAACTACAACAGCTTTTTCTGAAATTACATAAAGCCTGAATTTTTACTTTTGAAAATACTCAGTACTTGCAAGATGACATCTGTCAGGATATAACTGGTCCAAACATCCTGGAATGTAGAATTGAGCTACCCCAGTTTGCTTGAAATGGGGTAGCTTTGGCAAGGGAAACATCTAATCAAAACAATATATACTTAATGAAGTTCTAATATACAGCTGGACAAGGGAATATCCAGGGTGAGTTCTTATAAAATATGATACAAAACTAGAGCAGAAGAAAGGGTGAGAAAAAATATATTAGGAGAGACTGAAAATGTATGCAACAGATTTATGCAGATCAAGGCATTCCTTCTTTACTACATCAGTGGCCTGGCATGTGATGTGAGCAGCATAATAATAATTTTATATATATGGTAAATATCTACCATCTGTGTTCTAAGGCACAAACTGCAAAATGCAGCATAAAACAATTAAGATCAACAGAGACAAAGTTCAGGGTACAGAAAGCTTTTGATCCACAAAAATGGCAGATGTTATATTTGAGTGACTGAAGACCAAAAATATGAGTGAGAGCAAGTACAACGCAGTTGTTAAAAGCACAGCTCAATCCATGTGCCAAAGGGTTATTTGGCATGATTGTCATATTCCTAGTGAGACAGAGAAAGAAAAAGAAAAATTTATTTTAAAACTTTAATTAGGTTACAAGCTAACAAAATTCAATAACTCTTTCCAATGGATTTCAATAGGTCTTTCCAAGTTCAAGTTAAGAAATTCATAAAAATTTACACTGTATTGATACTAAAGCACAGATTTTTTCCAGGGTTTTAGGCAGAAGCATTCATATTTCACTTTTTTAGCAAAATATCCCTGAAGTACACCTGTTCTGCAAAGTCTCAAGCTTTTCATTCTTCAGGCAGCACAAGTAGTACACTTGTAAGGACAAAACAGTAAACCATTTCTACGTTGTCTTTTTTATTGTTGTTTAATGGTTTAATACAGTCTTCCTCCTGAACACTTTCCAGCTGCAGACCTCTTCAGCGAATCATGAGTCTAACAGCTTCTTTCAACTACAGCTAGTGCTGATCTAATTCTCCCTTCAAAGTCTTCCTGTTGTTGCTTCTGCTGTTGCAACTGGCTATTTTTCACTTTTCAAACTCCCTCACTGCTACTCCCGCTCTACTCTACATTCCACCTCCAACAAAGCAAATAGAACAGTTTTTCCTTCATTTTGGGCCTGTTCCTTAGAATCGTCTTTACCAGATGTTAAGATGGAGAGAGCAGTTCAGATACTAAAAACCACAACCTGCCACAAGCAGTGAAAACAAATGTGTTTCTGCCCTTGAATGCACAGCATGCATGGCATCTCCTATCATTAAGGAGATTATCATCAAAACCTTTACTATCCAGATGGGAACCGAAGCACTGAGAGATTAAAGCATTTCCTGAGGACTATGCCATTTAGCTGTGAATAACCAGGAATCAAAAACGTTCCTGTCAACAGTTCACACGCTTATCATACTACATTGACTGTCTTCCTTAAATCATGCAACTTCTTTATTCAGGAAATAAGGTCCACCACAATACACTTCGTGCTGGGCTTGGCTGCAATTTTCTTCACGGTGGCTGGTAGGGGCTGTGTTTTGGATTTGTGCTGAACACAAGGTTGACAATGTAGAGCTATTTTTGCTGAGCAGGGCTTTTACAGAGCCAAGGAATTTTCTGCTTTCAGTACTGCCACAATGACAAGGAAGTTGGGGGTACATGGGAAGTTGGGAGGAGACACAGCCAGGAGGGGTGACCCCAAGGGAAGGGAGTCCAAAGGGATATTCCAGACCATATGGGATCATACTTAGTGTATAAAGTTGGGGGAAAGAAGGAGGAAGAGGGGGGTGCTTGGAGTGATGTTTTTTGTATTCTCAAGTCACCATTACACATGATGGGCCCCTGCTCTCCTGGAGATGGCTGAACACCTGCCTGCCCATGGGAAGCAGTGAAATCATTCTCTGTTTGGCTTTTGCTTTCCCCATTAAACTGTCTTTATCTCAACCCATGAGTTTTGTAGCTTCCACCCTCCCAGTTCTCTCCCTGACCCTGCTGGTGGGGGAGCAAGCAAGTGGCTGCCTGGGGCTTGGCTGCCACCTGGGGTTAAACCATGACAACTTCATACTATAAAGGAAAGAATTATACTTATGAATTATCTCTTCGTCATACAAATGCTGAGGTTTGTACTGAGGTTTGATCTCAAACATCAAAAAATGAAACCTCAACAGCTACCAAAGCAAGGGGGTTTAATCAGACTGCTTGAAAATCATGTGTTTGCTTTTATTACAACTCACAATTATCACCTGATTGACAAATTTTGAGGAAAAAATGTTACTATGAAAGCCCATAATTCTATTTTATGAAAATTCAGAAGCTATCACATGAATAGAATTCCTGCCATATCAGTACCTAATACTGCCAAATTTTCTATAAAATCAGATAACAAAAACAAACCATGTCTTTTATCAAGGGAAAAAGAGAAGCTAAAAGCCTGTGAGGTCTGAAGAACAAAGACTGTCACAAAATAACAGGACTGTGATACCTAAAGCAGTACTGATTCTTTACAAAAGTATAAAGATAATACTTCCCAAGGACACTGAAGTGGAGAATTGTGCTTAGCACAAAACATTTTTATGAAAGCAAGACGAACACAGTTCAATCTGCACATACCCAAAGAGAGTCTGCAGCCTGACAGAATACCCAAACCTAAAGATATCCTGTCTAAGGAAAATCCATTATCTTCACTCAGGGAAAAGCTTAAATCTTTAAGGACCAATGAGAATGTATTTGTCTTCATTCACTGGTTTGTTATTTCCAGAAGGCAAGGGAGCTGGGGAGGAAGCTGGTTGTTTTAATTTGGTCTGAAAGAATTCAGCAAGACTTTTTTTCAAAATTTATGCTTCCTTTTGGTTTCAACTATGATGGAAATGATATTAGGAACTCCTTGGTGGATAGCCTAGTGTTTGTGGTTTGTGTCTCATCTGGAGGCAGGGATCTGAAAGAAATACAAAACTGAAATATAAGACAAAACCTGATTTTGTCCAAACATGCAGAAACACCAAGCCAAGTCCATCCAGTATCCTGTCTTTGACAGAGGTAGATGGGAATGTAAGAACAGAAGCAGCATACAAAACTAGTTCTCTAGAATATTTTCCTTTGATTCATATGATTTGTGGCTTCCAGACTTTCTGAGCCACAGGCAACAGCCTTCATAGATTTTCTTTCCATAAACATATCTAATGAATTTTTGAACCCTTTAATGTCCCCCAAATCCTGGGACAATAAGCTTTTACAACTTTACACTGTACTGTGTGAAGTATCTCTTTTTAGTTGCTGTGAACCTGTCACTTGCAGTTACTATTTCATCCTCTCCAGGTCCTGTATAAAAGACTATAAAGCCTGTTCTCTGATCAAATATCGATGACACTTGTGCTTTTCTACATTTCTACAATCTTCAGATTCTTCAGAGATGGGAGTTTTGTAGAGTATATGGTAAAAAAACAGACAAACTGGAAGGAAGGAGGCAGAAGAACACAACTGCTGATTTTATCTGAAGGTTTCATCCACAACTCCACATTAGCTTGCAGTTATTCATCCTGAAAAAGAAGCTGCATTCATTTCTCACATCACACACTGTTAATCTTCTGTAACTCTCTATAAACTCTAAACTACATTTGCATAATCAAATTTTCTACTACAGCTGGCTTTCTCGCACTTTCCTCTGGCAGCAACTCTTTGAGGGGAGAGAAAACAAAAAGAATCAGAAAAAGAAAAGGGGGGGGTATTATAGGAAGAAAGGTATTATTTTTGCAGGTGATCAAATGGAAAAGTCCTGTTACAGGGTTAATCACATCATCATTCGTTGCCAAAAGAGCAATCTGTTATCTCTACCTAAAAGGATGGTTGCAAGCCTACATCTTGTAAGAAAGTATTATATATGCAAGTTAACAGTGACTAAGGCCCAGTTAGCACTTGTCAAACTTTTGGAGCCATTTTTAAACTGTTTTGTTTTTTAATCAGTTGGTGTACTTTATGTGACTGTGTATTAGAGAAGATTATAGTAAGATTAGGTCTTTTTTCTTTTTTTTCTGTTAGTTTCTTGTTCAGCCCATTGTACCTGTACAAGAGCGATGACGGCAGAAAAATAAAATACACTGATCATGGAAAATGGGAATTTGAGACTTCTTTTTTCAGCAGAGGTGCCAATTTATTGCTGGCTGTGAGAAATCATTGAACTATGACTATTGACTGCTGGTGGACTGAGATACCTGACCGACATTTCTCTTCCATCTAGACTGCAAGATTTTTGGAGTAGAGGCTTTTTTGTTCATTAATATGAATAACCAGAGGATACAATGGAATCCAAACAACTACATTTTGCTGGGTACAACCAGCAAATATTGGAATACATAAACTAGGTGATACATTTCAGTCTCGTAATTTTTTGAACATGCAGCTCCAGGAAGACCGCTAGAGGGCCCACAATTATTTAAAGAGGTTTTATTCTCCATTTTGCACTGCACATAAACAGTGAAAAGGAACTTTCAGTGGATATGGCACAGGTTATTAAGCAATAAATTATTTTCTCAAAAGTCAGTCTCCAGGAAATGTAGTGCTTAAATGCTAAGACCTAGATTAGTTTAAAACCTGATCAGAAGATGTTACTTTGTTGAGTCCAAATGATTTTGCTGAAATGTTTCAGGCTCAGCATCATTCCAAGTCATCTTCCACAGGACTCAAAATGAAGTCACAACAGCCCACCAGAAATGGACTAAATGTTAGTGATTCACAACTTCAAAGGACAAGGACAATGGCCCAGCTGGACTGCCACGTGACTAAGGAAAAAGGAACTGCTGCAAAATTTGAAAAGTGATGCAGTAATCTGGCTTGTAGTGAACCCACTTGGTAGCTACAGGGTCTAGCACAAGTTTTCTCCTTATTTATTAGTTAGAGGAAAATTAGATTTTATATATAGAGGCACATATATGCATATCCCCTCCCCTCAAATCTGGATAAAAATATTGAGAAAAAAGAAACTATTTGGAAGGTAGAAATACAGATTCTCAAAACCTTTACCAGCAGTGCTATTATCATGCTATAAAATAAATTTGAACAAGCTGGAAACAGCTTCTTTTTCCATCTTCCTTCTTCCCTCCCTTTTATCTGTCCAGGTTTTTGCACTTAAGCAGATACCCTGTTAGGTTTAGACATTTCCTCACTCATGCAGAAAAAAAAAGTGTCAAAACCCCACTATTAACCAGGCAAGAGAAGTGGCAAGAAATAGACTGACCATAATGTACCATCTGAACATGAGGAAAATGTTTTCCTTGAATGTTGTCACCATGTTGTACACAGAAGCATAACTGTCTCTTTTCAAAGCTTAGTGGTTTGTCACAATCACCATTATTATTATTCCAAAAAGATAGTGAGAATCACAAAAGCTAGTAAGAAAAAGAAGCAAAGCATCCTTTTCTCTTCTTCCCTGTGAGAACACACCGTTTCTGTAAGATACCTCACAGATGCTGTTGTAGGGGAGAAATTAGAATTGATATGGATTTTTTTAAAAACAGAATTAGACAGTCTTGTATAATATTAACCTCTCCCTATGGGGCTTCAGTTGGAATGAAATATGAGATTCTCTCATCATCCTTATTCTAACTTTCCTTTCATGAGAAAGAACAAATTATCTCAGTCACAGCAGCAAAGCCAATGCTGACATGTATAGTAAATTGTTGGGAGGAAGTAAGGTGTACGGCTGCAGCCATGCACCTGGAATGAACAATATGAACATAAAGTATTTCTCTAGGGAAATCATAAAGGTTTGTCTGAACCCGTTTCAGGAAAATAAAAGTGAATCCCTGGTTACAGACAGATTCTTCTGTAGCTGAAGAGCCAGCTACTTACAATAGTAGCTTTAGAAAGCAATTTAACAACAGCCAGGCTGGCTCCGATGCTGCCTTTTCAAAGTGCAATACAAATCAGTTTCAGCTGGCTGAGCATCTTTCCCACCAGGGCTGCAGTACCTCAGATTCACACTCCTGTACAACATCATCCAGTAATTAAAAGAACATCAGTAAGCTCTGGCTTTTCAAAGGTCTGAAAGGCATGCAATGTACACAAGTGTTTTCTCTTTATGCCAGAATCCAGTTTTGAATTCCCTGAAGTCCAAAGCAACAACAGTCCCTAGAAAGTCTTCTGACAAAGTCAGTAGATGTTCCTGTCATTCATTTCAACACCATCAGGATTCCGTGTTTTGTGTTTACCATTTAAAGACTACCACCTTGCATCAGTGGGCCAGAATGAAAGACTGTCAGGCCTCACTTGAAAACTGCTCTAAAGTCTGGTATAATGTGTCACAGAAGGAAGAGGGAAGCTTCTGCTAGCAGGAAGCCAGACCATGATCATTTGTCTCACAAATTGAATCCAGGATTCATAATCTCAGCATTTGCCAAAACCAAATTTTGAACTTTTGTCATTATCACATCTGGGTTTAGTTCCATATTGCTTACTACTGAAGCAAAGTTGTGTTAAAGTCAGCTTTACAGAAAAAGTTCTGTGTATACTCACCCAAAGATATATACTATGTCCTAGGGAGCAAATGCTAAGGGTATGAGGACTAGCCAGAGGAAAGAAAAGAGAGGGAGGCAGGGAAGGAAGGAAGAAATCTTACATAGTGAAAAGAAATTAAGAGAGTATAATGGAAGAACACTACAAATCAAGTGAGGAAAAGGAATTGGTTGGTAGGAACAAACATGCAAGAGATAAAGTAGTTACTGGGGTACAAGGGAATCTGAGAGTTTGAAGGGAACAGGAAGGGATAAAAATGGGTGAGAACTAGTATAAAAAGAGGCAGAAACATTGCATTTCATTTTAATCAAAAAACCAAGAGCTTCTCATTGGAGCTCACAGAACATGTCTGATTGCAGTAATATTCCTATTGATCTGTATTCCTGGTTCTTCAAAGGTAGAGAGCACCCTTCTATTTCTTGCCTGTCTTCTGCAAATAAGCAGTCTAAATAAATGAGTTTTGTCAATGGAGAAAGCAAAATTTTAATAAAATCTGTGAATATCATCATGGAATAAAACATTTTTATAGCTTTAAAAAGAGCAAAACTGTATTTATCATGAGTAGGTGAACTATAAATACAATTTGGATAAGTTTTTAAAAGGCCCTGCATTTAAAAAATGACTTAAAAATAAAAATCAATCTAGGCTTAGTGAGGCAATCATTATTAATTATGGAAAACTACTGCACTGATGTATGGCAATGTTTTGGAGAACAAGAAATAAGATTAGGGAGATTTTTTGCAGCCAGAATATTCAAGATTTCGGAAAAACAAAAAATAAAGAACTCCTGAAAGCTAAATAAATCCCAATATGTCAGGGGTGAAAAGTGCTTCTTTTCATGATAGAAAGAAATACCTACTATCTAGCAAGATTTCAATGATAAAAGGCAGTTCCTTATACATACAAGAAACAATCCTCAACCAAAGGTAATGATTAAACACCTGTTTGAAGTAGAACTAGAGGTCATCGAAGGTTAGAAAAATAGGACTAATACTTCTCAACAAATTTAAGAAAACAGTCAACTAGCAACTTCACTTTTGTGTTCAGAGACATCTGATTTTGAAGCATTACTTAATGCCTGACAGACAAAAAAAAAAAAAAAANTAAGGCCTAAAAAAAAAAAAAAAAAAAAAAAAAGTAAAAAAAAAAAGATATAAGACCTAGATAGGTCATGTTTCAAAGACACTCATAACTGTAGCATCAGCATAAAAATGAAAGATGACAGCATCATGATGAAAAATTTTTATTGTGGCATAGTAATTGGCAAATTTGCACAGCCGAGGAAAGTAGTACAACTCACCCTGTCACAGGAAGATTCCTGGAGAAATGAAAAATACATGCAAGTGTTGCTCTCCAAGAGACCCCAAACATATATGAGACTGTGGCCTACGTGAGCATTAACTTCCTGCATCACTTGGGGTCATGAAAGGTTGCACATGATAGCAGTGAAAAATTCTTAATTTATCCACAAAGTTCAGGAGGAAAGCTGCACAAACAGCTCTGCCCACCAGGCTGAGATGGAAAATCATTTCAAAATAACTGCCCAGTGAAAGTGAAGTGAGAGTGTAATAGTGCTCTATATCCCCTGCCCTGGCTCTGGGCAATTTGCTTTGTACCCAGCTGGAGGGTCTATCTGCACAGTAGCATATACTGTACAATGGCTGCTCCCCAAAGCACATGCACTGCAGGATTAGATTCAATAAAGCACTTGGCAGCCTACAGAAAAAGTACCAAAACCCCAAATCAGGAGCTTCTTGATAAATAAATATTGGGGAATAAGACTCAAAAATTCCATCTAGTGCTGTTAGACTATAGTTGAAAACACTAGCAAATAAGGCAGAGGTGAGGGGAGTCCAAATTCCCTACATCTATCTGAAACTTACTTAGCAGTCTTCACAAATTTTGTACACAGAGGCCTAAATTCTAGAGGCCATGATATTTAGATGTATTTTAGCAAAAAGTGTCACAGGTATTCCATTTGTTCTTTGGTTTTGCTCTTTTTGTCCCCTAAATGAAAAGGTCACGTCCATCCCACAGCCAGCTTTCAGCTAAAGTGAAACAGTAGCCTGTTAAGTTCTAGATATTTGGCTGACTTACGAAAGCGTGTATAACCTTATGTTCTCCAAATACACAAAATGTCTGCTTTATTAATCAATACCAGAATGTTAGCAAGTAAAAACTTTTAGCAGTTCTGTAGAAACTATTCAGTGAGCCTCTTTCACACCTTTGAACAATTCCAGCCCTAATTTCTTTTCCCTTCTGAAAAGACAAGCATTACTTTTTGTAGATAAATGGTGTCCAGACTGGTAGACCATTATGCCTGATAGACAACATGTGACAAGGAGGTGAACCCACCAAAGGCAAATGACAACCCTCATGACACACTGTTGTCACAGATAAAATGGGTGAGCATAGATTGACGGGAGAAGCCAACCAAACTAAGTTTTATGAGTCACAGCTTGTCACTGACCTAACCAGTGCAAAACAGAGTTCATTTTTCAGCATCCCTGCAAAAGCAGATTCTCCAGTAAGCAATTTCATAGCAGTAACCCAGCTTTAGCAAAAATCCAGGCAAGTTAAGAGGAGAAACTGTGAAAGAAATGTGACTTCTCATTCAATTATTAAGTTGCTTGATGTTTGATTTAACCACTCATTCTGTATGCACTGAAATGGAAACATTTATTTTAAGTACTATTTTCTACCCTTTCTCTTTTTAGATCACATCAGCAGACATTTTTGTTCATCTCTAAGGACAGCAATCTGCTGCTACTTTTCCATTAAAAAGTTCACAATATGGAGAAGCATCAGGAACAATTAGCAAAAAATGCTGAAGTGAACTCAGTAGAAAGTCCACATAGACTCTCCAAGGAAATATTTGGAAGCACAAGAGGAAAAGCAGCCAAAAACCCTTCTGTCATATTATGTACTTCTGGAAGTATGCAATAATTTATGGAAAAACAGTGCCTATTGAAGTCTGTCAAGAGAGCTTCAAAGTAAGTGGGCTTTTTTTCCGCTCAGTATTTCCATTATTTGCATAAGCTTTTGCCACCTTGCAGCAAAATCTCCTGTGATGGGCTACATCTGTTGCTGCCATACTTTATGCTGCCTTCCTCCTTCCTCCTCCCCCTGTGATTCTTCAGCAATCACAAGGCAATATTCACTACTCTATCCCCAGCCTTCTGCTCACCTGACAGCTCTCAGCAGAATGGTCCTACGACAACCAGACAAGGTGTAGTTCTTGCACACAACACCAGGCAGTAGGCAGGGTATGATATATACACCCTCTGCTAAAGCAACTGGACTTGCATTAAAAAAGTCTATTCAGGAGAATGTATTTCTAGGGAGAAGGCATCCTTTTTACCAGTTTGTGGCAAAGCCAGTTCCTGCAGGTCTTCCTGTTCTGTAACTTTCATTCCACACTGAAGGAGACTAGATACAATTATATTTAAGCAGCCAAATAATAGCCCAGTTTGGAAAGTATGTTTAATAAATATCCATGTTTTACTTAGGACAGGCCACAAAGTAGCTAAAAATAGTTATTGAAGCAGATGAATTTCCAAGAACTTTACTACATTTTCTGCCAGAATTCATCACTTTCACTGATTTCAAGAGCTTGTTTATTCCACCTCCAAATACTACAATTTTTGAGTAAAGTAATACTCATTGGGAAATAAAAGCATTGGAATTCTTATTATTAGAAATAGAATTAACTAGAATTAGAATTAGAATTAATTAGAATTAGAATTAGAAGGCCAGTAGAATATGGCCATTTGTATTAGAATATGGCCCCAAAAGCAACACTGGAGAATCAAATTTTCTGGTTTATGAGTGTAGGAATTCTATGCACTCAGATCTGGTTTTTTACGGTGATTGGAAATTTTTAAAAACTTGAAGACTCAGGATAACAGACCTGCCAAGTAAATTGCTAAGCAGTATAAATACTGCTTAAGATCTAACTGGTTCTGACAAAGGCCTAAAAGGAACAGCCTGCATCTGTTGGATTACCTCTTCCCCTTCAGAAGGCCTACTGTCTATTCCTTTTTGAAAAAAATCACAGATGCCTTAAATTTGAATGACCCACAACAAGCATGTCTCCTCCAAATTGCATGTATCTTTACATTAACCAGGGAGGACTTCTGGAGGCAACCAAAAGGAAACTCTGAGAATGCCACCAGATAAAATTTTGAAACCTTATTTTGCTATGGTATTGAGTAATTTCTACAAACACAACCAGTTCACATTTGGTCTCATGGTAAAGCTGTCAGTTAAATGGATAAACAGCTGCATGATTCAAAAATCACAAACTACAGTGTAGTTGCACAACTCCAGTGCAATCTGCTAGCTACTCCATAAAGTGCATCTGTTATCAAAATGTAAAGCTTAACCAAGACATAATAGGAAGGAAATCAGACTATTTCCAAGAACCAAAGAAGGGAATTTGCTCAAAATTTGTGTGAAAAATCATCCTAATGGCTTATTAAAAGAAAGAGATCAGTCTTCTGTGCAGTTACCAGGTAATCTGTAAACTACACCTAGAAGGCCATGTCAACTGCAGATCATTTCAGATACAGTGCCCCTTAAAACATTCATATTCAGAGTCCTAAGGTCCAAAAGCATAGAAACACAGTCAAGCACAAATTCTTTATTTACACTACCTTTATTCACTGGTGTGCCCTCTGCTCTTCTGTTAGGTGCAAAACTATGTATCAGTTATGGAGGGACCTATAGCCAGATTTATCAGGAAAGGATAGAGGGCCTAAAATAGTTAAAATTTCCTCTGCTTTCCTCTCACAGGGCAATACTATAGCCACAAAATCCTCTTGTCCAGCTATGCCTTAGCAACATTCAGCCCTAAACTACTAGAATCATGGCTAAGAAACAAAACTTTCAGCTCAGACAGTAGAAAGTTATTCCTTCAAACACAAAGATGTCCAGTCTTGCTACAGATGTTTAGCACACAGTCAAAATGATCCTCAGATATTTTGGATGCACAGTCCACAGTTTATGATGCTGTTCCTCCTCCATCTAAAAACACACATATATGCACAGGGTTTATATTCTATTATTGTTGTTGTTGTAATTGTTGTTATAATTGTTGTTGCTATTGTTGTTGTTATTGTTTGGAGGGGTTTGGTTAGGTCTTTCTTTTCAGTTCATCCTCCAGTGATTGAAAATGCAGAAGAGAAGTTAGGGCCCCCAATCAAAATTTTTGCCCCATTCTTATGACCTCTCTAAACACTCAGAGGGTGTGTGACAATACTGCTGCCAAAGTACAGCAAAATCCTATCACATTAGAGATTACCAGATATTACAGTAATAAGATTATGCTGACTGGTTTTTTTTTTCTTCTGTCTTTTTTTACATCTGTAAGAAGCACTGTCCTGTATTTTAAATTTTCAATATTAGAAAACACTACCCTAGTTACAAAGCATATGACTGTGAAGATATTAGCATTTCAGTATCTATCCAGGATACAAAATTAATTTCAAAATTATAATTAAGCTATTGAAGAGTATCTAATTAGTATAAAAAAGTACTTTGAATGAATGTGGAGCTCTTTGTCTAAATTGAATTAATATAATACCATTGAAAGTCTTAAATTTTGAAGCTTTGCTGCCTATGTGAACACCACTATTTTTCTAAATATTTTATATTGTCAGCACCATCTTCACCAATTACTGGCTTATGGCTACCTCAGGCAACCTGAGGAATAGGAGGAAATACACCTAATTAGTTGACTGACAGTGGCATATAATCAGCAGATGACATCTGTCACATGGGAGATAGGAAGGACGTCTTAATATTGAATATTGTCCAAGTAAGGGGGATTCTTTAGAATGGACATTAGATGGCTTGTTCCACTACCCTTAGGTTCTTCCCACATACAACCATAATCTTGTTGCAGTCAAAGAGCAGACTCCAGAGATTGTTAAAGCTGGGAATTTAAAATAAAGTCTATGAACAGCAGGTTATATTCTTTAAGGCAATCCAAGCAAGAGCTGAAATTAGTGTTTTACAAATGGCAGGTTCAGGCTCTGACCAAGACTTTTCAAACTCAACAAGTTTGTGACTTAGTCCTGCTGGTGAACCATTACTTAAAGTTGTAATATTAATGTAGTTAGTGGGACAATTCACAGAATTACTGCTCATCACTATGAACTAAATGCTCTTTAGTAAGCTAAAAATATCAACAAAGCAGCAATACCCTGCTCTAGAAACACAATGATCATATCAGCTATGAAAACTCTTATCAAAGAGTTGTATGTATGTATTATTTCTTCTTTCCTATAATCCACACCATTCCAAAAGCACAGTAAGTTTGCCTTTCAAAGGTCCAACTTTCAGGGTTGTATTTTGACACACAACAGATACTGAGTTATCCAGAAGTTACTTTGCTACTATTTGGCAACTCACATTAGGATATTAAAAGTTGTTTTACACAGGAAAGGTTTCGTCCCTCCTTCATTCAGTCAGAATTGGATAGGAATTCACAATAATCTAGAATTGCATTCTTCCTGCTTCATAAGAAGTACTGGACATGGATAAAAACACAGTTCCATTTTTAAGAGATCACCTGTGAACAGACACAAAAATGACACATATTAAAATTGGAATGACCCATAATTTTGCCTCTGGACTATAACCACATAATTTGTTTGCAAGTGCTGCTAATAACTGCCTAATAATAAGGGCCTACTGTGCTGCTTTGCACTGTGATCAAGTTAGTTTTTTTCATAGTACTTTGTACATGGCTATGTTTTGGATTTGTTCTGAAAACAATCTTGATAACACCTGATTTTTTTTGTTATTGCTGAGTAGGGTTTACATGAAGCTAAGGCCTTTTCTGCTCCTCACCCCACCCCTCCAGCAAGGAGGCTGTGAGTGCACAAGTAGTTGTGAGGGGACACAGCTGGGACAGGTGATCCCAGCTGACCAAAGGGATATTCCAGACCATATGGCATCATGTTCAACATATAAAACTGGGAGAAGTATGAGAAAGGAAGGATGTTTGGAATGATGGTGTTTGGCTCCCAAGGTAAGGGTTGTATGTGATGGGGCCCTGCTCTACTGGAGATGGCTGAACACCTGCCTGCCCATGGGAAGCAGTGAACAAATTCTTTGTTTTCCTTGGCTTGTACATGTGGCTTTTGTTTTGCCTATTAAACTGTCTTTATCTCAACCACTACTTCTTTCACTTCAATCCTTCAGGTTCTCCCCCCTATCCCACTGGGAGGGAGAGAGTGGCTTTGTGGTGCTTAGTTGCTGGCTGGGGTTGAACCACACCACCTACCTAAACATATATTTATAGGGAAACTATAGTAACAAACAGCCTTTAACAAAAGGTATTGATCATAGACATGGGAGGCCTTTCTCTCCTATTGGGACCTTCTGGAAGTGTAATGTCTCAAACCAGCAAAGTCAGTCATGACAATGAGGACATACTCATGCTGAAGGAGCAGAAATCAACCTTCTCTAGGAAATGTGTATGTACCCACCATTTGTTGAAAAATCCCTATTTTCATGTAGACAGAAGCCAGAGGATGTGAAAGTCATAATAACCAGAATAATCACAACAGGCATGATGGGGAATAAAAAAAGACAAACGATTACATTAGAAGGAATGTATTTTTTTAGAGGGGATGTCCTGTCAAGTGAGTCTATCATATCATATATCTTATTGGGGTTTTTTAATAGGGCGTCACTTTCCTTAAGGTTTTAATTGCCAAGAGCAAGAAGAGAGAGTTGGATTATATATTACTTGTAATAATATTGACAAACACAATAAGTTGTAAGAAGAATGAGAGCAAGCTAGGCATAAAAGATAATGTTTAAGAATATTGAGAAGTGTGAAAAAGCACAGGGAAATGTATGCAACAGCTAAACAGACAAATACATTAGAAACACACAGCTAAAATGAATATTGAATCTTGAATGAGTTACAAAAACGCAAGACTGGATGCCCTTGAGAACAGGATTCATCCTTCAGCAAGAAATTCCACCTTCGACAGTAGAAAAGAAAACGCAGTGATGCACTTTCCTGATCATAAACACCATAGATTTTCTACATCCAGTGCAATTTAAAGGCTTAAATACTATTCCCACTGAAGTCAACAGGAATCTGTAACATTTAACACCTTGTTAATGGCTAGCACTGCCAATCACGATTAGCCCTTAAAGAAAAGGATTGCTCTAATATAATGTTTAGCCACTGTAAGTACCCTCGTTATTCTCACAAGAGGAAAAGTGGCTGCTATTCCCCCATTAGCTTTTCTCACATAATCCTAATCATAAAGCTACCCAGAACAGCCAATGCTTAAAAGACAAAAAAACAAAAAGACAAAAAAAAAAGAGTAAAACTGAAAAACTGAAGTTCAGCTAAAAAAAACCCCAAACCTATAAAATATTCGGCAGAATTTCTGAGGCAGGAAATACAGCACATCACAGCTAAGACAGTGTGGTGCAGATGAAAGATATTCAGGGCTTAGACGCACACAGTAACTCATCTGATAGAAAAGCAGTACTTCCAAGGCTCCGATACGTCACATACATCATCTAACAATATTCCCACTTCACACTTGTTCAAACATTATTCAGAGGCTGACAGCCTTTCAAGCCACTCTCTGCTGATTTCACTCATTCCTCACATTGTCATGTTGCTGCTGCTTTTCACACAGCAAGCCAACCATCCCACAGCAAGCCAGTGATCCAGTGTTTCCTCTCATGTTAAGGTTAATACACAAGCAATATAGTTTAAAACATTCATGTAAGCCCATGGCAGTCTCATAAGAACTCATTTGGATCCTTTGCTGTAAAGCATTTGACACTGTGATTTGAATAATGATGAAACCAAAAGCGTCTGTAAAATACTTTGTAAGTACTTCTGTTAAGTTAGATGCTGTAGACATTGTATAAGATACTGCGGCATGAATGTCTCTTTTTGCTGCTAGTTGAAAAACAAAAAAATATTTGCCTATTAATATAGAAATGTAAATATGCAAATAAGAGAGCCATATAAATACTGTCAAATAATACAAGAATGAAAATGAAATGCACACCTTTCAGTCCGCAGTTATATACACACCAGTTATACTCACATCTTGTCTGTACAATGATGAATGGTAAATAACATAACAACAAATACACCATAAACACAATTGTCTAAAAAAAATCAACGTCCATGAAATATGTAACATATCAATTGGTAAACTGGATACACATTCAGGACGAGTTGGCTCACCGCAGAACTTATTAAATTGTGACGTAACATTTTATTTTTTTAAATTTATTTATTTTTTATTTTATTTTAATTTTTTTTCCCACACATTATTTTTCGTACCAGTATCCTAGGTAGTGAGATATAGGTGAGGTTTCAAAAAACTTAACTTGGAGGTACGTCAGCAAAAGTGTCTATGAATAAATAGGTACCTTCAGAAAGCCAGACAAGAAACCTACTTATGCTTCCATCTACTTCCTATCTAGAAAACAGTTTAGTTCCCTGTTTAATCTACATAATACATGTCTAGTTAGAACAGTAGAAGATGCAGAATTTGAGATTCATGACCTTCAAAGACCCTACCCAATTTTCTTTATTTTACAACCTGAAATAGGAAAACAATATGCAACAAGTTAGAGAGGATGTTAACAATTTAGAACAGTGCTAATCTTTATTGTTTTATCCTCAGCATAAAGTAGCTGAAAAATCTATCCCTAGAAACTCAGTTGTCATAAAGGGACAATTCCTTTAAGTGTTGTGGCAGAGATGATTTCTCCTTGTAGGGTTATGTATCCATTGTACCTTGAACGCTACCCTTACCCACAAGTTCTGCTCATAAATCCTATCTGGAGAGACAGCATAGTACTTTAGAGGGGCCAGCCCTGGTCTCTATTTGTCTAGAAATCCATCAGTTTTTGAGAGGCTGGTTGTGTATTTAACATAAAGTGGCTAATTACTCACTGGCATGGCTGCATCAGTGAAACATTCTCAGTTTATTTTTTGCTTATAAAGTTTACCATTTCTTTGTATCATCCCCAACAAAAAGGAACTGATATCATTCACTCTTCAAAAAATAAAAGAGGAAACAGAAAACTTCACTTGGAGAAAAGCATTGAGGATAAAAACAAATAATGAATAGATAATAGGAAACAAAGAATGAGGGTGCCAAAATCCTATCAGGATGTTAACATCCCGAACAACTGAGCCTAATACTCTACTCACAACTTTAACAACTCTCTGATACAAAACAAAAAATATTTTTCATGGATATGGTCTGTAAAACAGGAGATGTATAATGTATGAGACAAAAGCAAATTATCTCCATTCCCTAAGGGAATAGCTTTTGTCTCAGATGTAGGTCATGCCAGTATTCCTATTTTCAGTATTCTTTATATGCCCATTCAAGCATTATAGATTATTTTGTCAAAATGGTACGCTGGGATTTTTTTTATTGCAATAAATCCCTTTTAAGGACCTCTGTAGCATGAACTCAAATATCACCAAAAGCAATTAAAATCTATTGGAGATGTAAAATGAAATGTTAGGCTAGCTACAGGGAAAAGTGGTGCAACATACTTTTCTAGGATATGAGAAACAGGATAGAAAATTAACAGAAAATATACCAGCAAGGCATGAACTTCAGAGACTATGAAAATAACAGACAGGATAATAAAAATTGTTCACTGGTGAGAACAAATACATATGAAATAACCAGAGGCAAATCCCAAGCTTCTATTTTAGCTTATTTTAGGATTATTTACAAAAATTCAATATGAATAAAGCAAAATTAAAGGGAAGAAAAAGAATAATCAGGATTTCAATTAAGTAGAAATTAATCTTTACTCCAGTTTGAGACATCTTAAGGAAGTATACTTTGATACCTATGATGCACAAGTCTACAATACTTTTTTTTTTTTTTAATGCTTGAAATGGTTTTAGTGCTTGAAACTCCACTGGTGATTATTTTGCTATCTGTTTTAGTCTAAATAACATGAACTGTTAAAAAAAACACATAACAAGCAGATGTGATTAGCTTATGCTGCTTAACTTACGTTTCAAACTCCGAAAAAAGACTTTACCTGAAACGCACACAACTATGTAATCAGCATAGATTTTAAAACTCCAACTTCAAAATAGATATGAATGATAGACAGTCTTCTAGGGACTGTTTAAATTGTCCTTCCAGTCACACATCAGCCATCTGGTAATTTCTCAAAAAATGGTGATTTCCCAGCCTTTTCATATTATATTGTCCAACAATATTTCTTCTGTGTTTTTCATTACAGTTACTTTCCAGAATTACCACATTTCAGTGACAAGTGTAGGTCCCAACTTTCTAAAGCTTCAAATACCCAGGACCCTTTTTCTGTATGCTTTAGCAGGATTCAAGTCCCTAAACCTCAACGTAGGTTAAGAATTTCAGAGAGCTGTATCTAACACTGTATGTTTATACACAACCTACATTCTAGCTAATAAGTAAGCAGCAAGATCTGAGGAAAAGATTATGCACATAAGTGAACCTGCAGCCTTCACTTTGACATTTTGTAACTTTGCAGATGGACTTCACCATATTAATACAATTCCTGCAACGCAGTTGTTCTGTAACACAAAAAATTATCCTTGGTATTTTTAACAATATAAATTTCTGCTCTATACTAGGCGTGAGATTGAATCTTTGATTAAAAATGCAAAATTTATCTAACCCTAGAATACCAAGTGCCATAGAAAGAACCCACAAAGACACTAAAACAGCAGTTCTTTATTATCTCAGTTCATTAGGATACTGTTAAACAGTAACATTTGCTAATGCCATTCTTGGGCTACTATCTAGTGAAGACAGATCTGATAGCACCACTTGGTTATCATCAATGCCTTTTCACCCTAAGTCTCATTTTTAAAAGTACTTTGATGCCTCCTGTTCATTTTCTTATTTCAGCAGACTACGATCTATTTCTACCTATAAGATTACCAGTAAGTGAGATATTTTCCACAGAAAATGATATTTTTCCATGAAGAAAGGCCATGTACACCTACTCTTGATAAAGTACTGAAATTTAGTAATTGATGAATTAGCTGTAAATCTCTCACCTCTGTCCTCTAACTTCAATATTCTATGTCACTGCTTACTTCAAACTGGTAAAGCCCACACTCTCCATGCTTTCTCTACAAATGCATGGGACTTCATGCAGAAAAAAGTGATATTCACATGAGGAAGGCTGTCACAGACACATTATAAGCAAGCAAATCACAGCAAAGTACAAAAACACACAGCAGGCAACATCACAAATAATAGAACTGCTAAACACCTTTCATTTTTAATTTAAGTACATCAGTTCCACCTAATACAGTTCATTCTGACTGTGTGATAGTACAAACAAAAGAATAGTTCTGTGGCTGAAGAATTGAATTAAAGCAGGAAACAAAGTTAGTTTTGTGCTCAGCTTTATCATTTTCCGTCTGCTAAGACCATTCTGCAGTTTCATTTGACTTCAAAGCAAATTTGGTCTGCTCAGAAGCTCTGAAAATTCAAGCATTAATTGACGTACTTACATAGGGGTCTAGAACAAATGCTGTACCCCAAAACCTGCTTTGAGAGTTACATTCTCCTAAATGCTTTGCACTGAAATTTATTACATATGTTATAGAATCTGGGTTTTGATATCATATGCAAATTCTGTAGGCAGAATGTTTAAAGAACATCCACATACATCTTTGTTGCAGTGTTCTGGAATGTAAGTATAAAAATAAAAACTCCCCTGGAAGTATGGTTTAAATCCATAAAAAGCATGGAGCGTTCATCTATCTCACTGCCAGTGCTTTTTTGTTCTCAATTTCCCTTAAAAGATGCATTTCTGCCGTTCACTGAAAATTAAATAAACACTAACATACTAAAGAATGCTAAAGCAATTTTTTTAAATTATTGGCATCATTATCATATGTCAGTCAACTGGATATTATATTTTATTCCAAAGATAAAAGCATGACTGAATGTACAAAATGGGTACAGAGTTTTCTGATAAGCCTTTTTTCCTTTAACCAATATTGTCACTAAATTTTAAAATCTCCCTCAGATATTCAATCCCAGTTCCAATAATGACATAAAAAGCACCCATTTAAATCTAAAATAATATAAAATAATCCATTGCAGGACTCTTTTTTTAAAAAACAATTTTTCTGACTGTTCCCCCTCATGTTAAAAACTAACTGTATGAACAGAATGAGCTTTGATTTCCACTTCTGAGTTCAAAAGAATTCTTTTGATAGTCTCATATTTATAGTGGTGTAGCTGAGACTTGAATCTGTCCCTCTGTTTACATGCTGAAAGACAGCCATAGGAGCAAGTGATCAGAAAACATGTTTATATATTCCTGAAAAACAGCCAGCTGTCAGTTTTCTTGTTGCCAGTGTATCAATGCGAGAATCCAGCCAGGGTTTCACAAGACATGGTGCCAATGCTATATAAAAACTGATTAACAAACAACACTATAGTCAAATGTAATGTATTTGGAGAGAACAAAACATAGAAGAGTATGTATTTCAGCAAGGATTCAGGCATAAAGAGCTGGCACACCTCCAGTCTGAGTGAGTATCGCAATGAAGCTTTCATTTCCGTGAAAGCAACAGATTTTTATTTTTAATTGGAACAAAGAACAATAAGAGATTTGTCCAGAATATTTAAATATAGGAGTGTGCACAAGACAAGGCACACAAATCCCTTAGGCCTCCACTCTTTAAAAATGGTTGCTTCTTCTTGGTATTCCAGGAAATATAGCAAACACACAATACAAGCACAAGAGGTTTACACCTTTAGAACACAGCAGCAAGCAGAGTAGTACAAGGAGGCTTTTATGCCATACTAGAAGGAAATCTAGTCTAATATGTAATTTTTAGACCTGTATCAGGACATCAGGAGACACTGAGTTTATAGGGCTTCAGAAGAATGGTATAGCTTCTCTGGCAAGTGAGCCATCTGCATTAGCTATTCTTCCCTCATGCATGCAAGTTAACGTATCAGCATCAGCTAGAGTATAAAGATGCAGTTGAGACAGAAGAAATATGAGCTGTAGTAGAGAAAACCTCTTAGTTTGCCTCATTTAAGACTTGTCCCAGGGCACAAACGAATGCTCAAATCCTTGACTCTATAAAAATTATATTCCAAATAGAAATCAAAACAAAGTTGAATCTCCTTATCCAAAATACTCATTCTTTCCTTGCTATCCCTTTCTCCAATGTGCGAGAAAAACATTCATGGAAACAAAATCTGTATTAGAATTTACATCAAAATCTACAAATTTAATTTTGTTCTTATTGGTAACATAAGGAAGACTTGTGTGTGATACAATCATATTCATTTATTATTAAATAGTACCTAGAACATCCCCAAATATTTCACTGAGCATAGAACAACACCCATTAGAAAACAGGACTCTTTAAAACAAAAAAGAACATACAAATAGTAGCAAATAATTTCAGGTAATTACCTAGGCTTCACTGCACTCAACACTCAAAAATCTATTGAGTGGAACAGATGGGAGAAAAGAAGAGACATCATTTTCATTGCTTTTGAAATTAATAGGTCAGAAGTTTTAGGAAGGCAGAACATTCTAAATAGCACAATAAATTCTCTCCTTCAAAATTTCACAACCTCATGAGAAGTAAGTTTGGATTATATTGTTTGATGACTGGCTGCATTATGGCTAATGAATCATGATGATATTTGCTGAAGACAAAGCGTACCCAATACTCTATTTGTGTGAGAGGCAAACAGTTGGGGACAGGGCATTCAAGAGAATCTCCTCTTGCTCTGCTGAAGCATGTTAACTTCAGTATTTCAATCTTGGCAACTATTTCTTACTTTGGGACCAAAAAGTGATCCCGTCCAACACTTAACTGCCTGTTTAGTAATAAACACCTGTTAGTGTTTACCATTAAAACTTCTTGAATTGCAGGAGATGAGTGGCAAAGTTCAGATCCCAAGATATATTTTTTTTCCTCTCCTGGTAGAGGATATTCTATTTTCAGTTTTTCAGGTCATGTGACTGTAAACATGGAAAGCTCAAACCTGGATGATGACTAAATTGCATTAGGTTGAAAATTCAATAACTTCATGTTACATGATTTTTCAGAAGTTGACATTAGTGCACTAAATTTCTGACTCTGCTTTACCTGTTTTATCATCGTTTTTATTAACAAGGCCTATTGCTAAATGTTTAATGTAGGAGATGGTGGAGGAAAAGGTACACAAAAATGTGGGTAATCTGACACAATGGTATGTTTTTTTCTTAACAAAGAACTACTGTTCTCTTTCTTCTCTGGCCTGTAAATCCAATACTAATACTAAAGATTGCAATGTCTCATAAAGTCCATTATATATCCCTAAGGCATCCAGATAGTCAAAATTTTGTTTAAATAGACATTCAAATTAAATTCAATTTTAAAATACTTCTTCCATTTTTCTCCTTCCTGATGGGTAGAAGGAGTTAAAAATTAACTAGTTGACAAAATTGGATTTCAGTACTTAGAGGTAGCAATTTTACTCTATTCCTTTTCTACATACAAAGGTGAAACAAATTAAGTTAAACAGTTCTTTTTATAATTAACTTTTATATCTTCCGTATTGTTCTAACCAATGCTTCCAAATTCTGTCACACTATAAAACACAGACAACCTTAACACATTGAAAGAGATATAGTTTCAGTTTAGGGCTTGGTATGCTAATTAATTAGTGCTATTTTCATTCCTCTTAAACCTGTAATGAAGTACATATTAAAGAAAGCAGAGAAAAGGTACAGTGCCAAAAACCTTTGCTATATTGGGACTGTATTTTAGAAATAAAAGGAAAACAGTTCATTGGTAATGGATACCCCTCAAATTATTATATCAACAAATCTACATTCTCTGTTTCTTTGAGACTGGGAGCTTATGCTGGAGCTGGCCAGAGTGAATGAGACCTGAAAATCACAGGTTCAGTGTTCACAGCACTGAGCTGCAAGGCCTGCTCCCACTGCAGGACCCAGACAGAGAGAATGGGGGGTGGAGAAATGCAAACAAGAAGCAAAAAGGAGAGAAGCAGAAGAGGAATCCCCACAGAGGCACAGGCAGACAGGATCAGTTTGAAAGATACGGACAAAGGTTAAATAATTAACACACTACAATTTTCCTGGGACCTGGAACATAACGCCAGTTTCATCACAAGTTTTCCTCACTCACAGAGCAAATAGTTCTGAAATCCGAGGAAAGAATTGGTCTATTACTCTTATTTTAAAGAGCCTGACCCAAAAAGAGTAATTATATTGCTAGTCCATGAAGTGCTGAATCCAGTTCTCTCATGCTGGTGTGCTACTTGGTTCCACACACCATTGTCATGAGCTTCTCAGAGCTTTTCAATCACAGAGACAAGGACAAACCACAGCTCTCAGAAGCTGACATGCAACAATAAAGATTGCCAAGCCAATCTAAATTCAGTCTCAAGTCAATACTTCTTATAAAGGGCTCTTAATTACAATACAAACTATTTTCATTGCACCTTTGTCTCAATTAGAGATTTCTTCAATATATACACAATGGCATATCCTACTACGTCTAAAAATACAGCCTCACATGTTTACATGTCGCTTTAATAGACAGAACAGCATTCGCTATGTATTGTCATTCACACAAGTTGCTACTCTCTTGTCTCTAATAAAGAAAAAAGTTGGAAAAAAGTATGGGTGATACTACAGTAAAAGTGTCCTAATGACCAATTCTTGTTCAAGAGGTTTTAAAAGAAACATACACTTGCTATTATTTCCAGACCTCACAGTGGCAGTGGGGTTTTATTTTATTCCTCCTTCCCAGCACCAACAATGTAGATATTTTAAGAGATTTATTGTATAATTACTGTGCTTTTAGCATATTTCCTCCTATGTGCTTCAAATTCCACTGAGCATTTGCAGTATAATACCACAGCACTCAATTTAATTATGCTGGAAACTATTTTCGCCTTTTTATTTAAATCCATTAGGTGCTTATAATAGGATATTCTATTGGATTCTTTTTATTTTTAAATTGCAAACATGAAATAGGTATGAATGCCACAGAATAAATGTATCCTTATAAACCTCTACAAATTAGAACAATTACTGAAATAGCTTTTATCTGTTTTACTAGTCTGTGCCATTTGATGTTTCTCTTGTTTCACACTAGAAATTACTTAATGCAGGCAATTAAGACCAACCATAGCACCACCATACTTTTTCTGCTAAAATATTATCTCAGCAACTCATTCTAACTATATTGATAGAAACATTTTGACAATAAGGACAGCCTTGAAAGTGCTGTTATATAATTTGAATAGCAGAGAAAATGCCTAAAAATGCTACCTGACTAGATCTAGCCTGTTAATCATAGTGAGGTCTGTAACAGCACCCCTTAAATTTCTCTATTCCATGTGGTGTATAAATAATTGTTTTCAAAGCAGTGTACATTTACAGACTGCTTGATCTGGCAATAACTATTACAGATTTACCTACATTTCAGGGCACAAATGTACCATCCCCTGAGCATTCTAGAAAGCTAGTCACAAATGTACTTTCCACAAGTGTTCTAAGATAACAAAACTCAGACATGACTTTAGGTTATTAACTGTACAAAAGATGTTGTGCGGAGACATAATAAAGGTAATACTTTGGAGAATTACTGCTAGATTAGTCAGTTTTTCAAGAGGTGGTCTTTAGGCAACTAAGGCTAAGACTGTAAATAGGACGAGGTACATTGTACACTTACAGAGCCTGTTTGTTCTCAGTTTAAACAAAACATGACTCAGCGATCAGTTCAATATGGGAGCAGTGATAAAAGCAAAACCATGCTTTTCTTTACCCCCTTGAAAGGCCTCAGGGAGATCATTATTGTGTCTATAACCCTTCTTCATTCCACTCTTTATTAGCATTGATCCAACTCTACAACTAGAGCAGCAAGCTGAACTATCACTCAAATCACACAGGTTATAACCCGGTCACCTTGTCTACTCTGGGAAGGAAGCATGCTCATCCTCTAGAGAGACTACTCATTCATCAGCTTTGCCAGCTAATGAATGGATTAACACCAGCAGCAAAAATGAAGGCTTTTTTTTTCCTAATTGTTTATTATTCAGATAAAAATGCAATCCTAAACCTAGAGTGACAGTCCAAAACTATTCACTCTCCCTGAGCATACAAGGAAGAGTAGTACTAATATGGATTGCTTCTCAATATCAGTATCAAGAGACAACAGAATAAATATATGGAGTAAAAAAGAAGGCTGATCTACCAAATCTGTATTTTGTTTTAATACAAGAGTAAAACAAAAACAGTAAGAAGGATGAATCACTAAAGAAAGTCTTTCTTCACAAACTTCACAATGAAACAATTTTCAGCTATGTAAAATTATGCCCAATTATTAGTACTGCCTAAAGGCATCAAAGAGAACTATTATGTTGATTTTGTATGTGTCAGAATTTCTTCACATGTTGATTAGGAAGGCTGCATGACCTTGACTCTAGAACAACAAAAGACTTAGTGAAATCTGCAGACTCTCACTGAAAAGCCTTCTTTAGAGAAATGTCACTCACAGAACCTGCACTGCTCTTGCAAAGACTGATGACTTTCAGCTGTTAAGCTCCTTTTTGAAACATAGCAATCCTGAAACAGGGATTAAATATGGAGGTCTTTCTCCTTAGCTACTCTTGTTAGCACTGTAGAAAAATGTTGTAAAAGCTATGTTTTATCTTGCTCCTGAAAATTAACATTAAAATTAAATTATCAAGAAAAAGGACATTGTAGCCGTAGGAGGCTTACTCTGAAAAGATCTCAAAGCAATTTATAGACATGGATTAAGTTAGCCTGGAATAAACTGCAAATATATTTCTGATTTATATGAGGAAAACTGAACAATCAGAAAAATCAGCTGGAAGGAATTATGAAGGTATTATGAAAGACCACAGCATTATCATCCAAAGTTTCCAACCTCCTATCCCTATCACAGCTAAAAGGACACCCTTTATTCTATTAGGTAGCTAAATCATGCTCATTCAGCAGTATGCAAGAAAATAAAAACATACGTGCCATAGGTGTGGAGTCAGTACACAAAACTTACAAGATTTCTAGCACCTGTAGGAATGCTCTCCTTCACTGCAAAGCTCCTTCATCCTCCTTCAAGAAGCCCAGTGAGTGCTGAGCAAACCACAGAATAGACTGCTGCTCTGTATAGAGGGAAGGCTGCTTTCAGAGCTCAGAATTGTACAAAAACATTGATATCTCAGTATCAGTCTTTGAATTCATAATGTGGTTTTAAAATGGAAATCATAATTTATGTATGTAGAACAGGCTTGCTATAATAGTAGTTTATTGATAATTGTAACTACCAAAAGCAGGGTACAGAACTGTCAGGAGATATTTGTATCAAGTAAACACCACTAGATAATTTATTCCAGCCTAGCACCATGAACCTGCAGTCACGCTTGTTGGGCAGGGCTGACAGAAACTTGAGCTAAGCTACTGTTATATCACAGTTAAAAATTTTATTGTCTCTCCTTCCAGGTGTTACAGATAACAGATTGGAGGAATGATTTGGCAGCATAGTTGACATCTGCCCTAAAGTTTTTAAGAAATAGCAAATTGTAAGACTGATTCCAATTGCACTCTAGTATCTCACATATGATATTCAGATTTCATATTCATATCTCTCAAACTGAATAACTCTATTACTACTGACTGAAAATTTCATATTTACTTTATCAAGTGCTATGTTTTGGCCCATTCTCACAATTTGTTACTTGTTGATTAATTAATCTATGGGGATTAATTCTAATTAAAATTAAAAGGACTATTTCCACTGAGTTGGGAGTCTGGCTAAAGCCAGTAAAGGCCAGATTTCCGAGTTCTGGGAAAAATTCACTGAATTACTTGTAAAATGGTAGCTGTGCTGCTAAAATGTAAAACATATTTTTGATTCTTCAGGAAAAAGGGACCACATACTACAGCTTTTAATTCAAAGCTAGCAATTTCCTCAGCATTCTTATGAAGTGTATGAGACTGTTATGGGCTGGCTAAATATACTTCCAGAATTTAAGACCCAGAACACTCAATCTCATATTCAGTTAGGTCTTTCTTCTGTAAAGAAGCCTAAAAAGGAAGTTCAAAGGAGAGAGGTATGAAAGTGGGGTGTGCTACACCCACAGTATTTCTCAGACTCTGAAGAGGAATCCAAAGCATTAAGTCTTGTGTTTGAGCTTTGATATAAAGTTTCATGAAATTATAATTTTAAAATTATCCTGGTCTGAACAAATGATGTTTGTCAAGGCAGTCAGATCTGTCTCAATGTCAAAGATTTGCAGTCTAGCAGAATAGCCTAGAAATTGCTTCAGATTGTTTAGGGAAAATCTGGAAGGAAGAGCTTGTGGTTGAGCACTGTCAATGAAAGAATTAATGAGCATTCCAAAGACAGGTGCAAACAGTTGCCCTCACTCCACTTAGATGGAGGTTCATCCAGGCACTGAGCTGATGCAGTTCAAAAGCCATTTATTGATGTTAACAAGATATTTGGCCTAAACTAACATATCCTATACACAACAAGGCCAACTGCCATGGTAAAATGACTCACAGCAGATGAGCCCAATAAATTCACTCCTACCTGCTGTTTCCATGGAGTTACAGTGGCAAAAACACACTCAAGGGAGTCCTTACATGGCAGACAGTGGAATGTAACAAGAGATGATGAACTTTTTTTAATAATCATTGAATTAAAAGTCACGATTATTTTGCAACCAAAAGTTAAAATTATTTAAATCAACCCAGTTTCAGAAACTCTTTTGATAGTGAAAGGCAAAGAAAGGTTGGCAAAGAAAGGTTGGCAGACTTGAGCAAATCTACGTTATTATAATTAAAGAGAGAGAGACTCTACACCTTCATGCTAGAGAAAACTTGAGCAAATAAAGCGAAGTTGAGTCATAAGTGGGTTACTGACAAATTAAAGCTGCTGAAATACGCTTGCTGGAAAACAGGGAAGGGATTGAAAAACAAACTCCTGTGGAAAATCTGCTATCTTACTCCTGAGAAGCAGAACGAATTTTAAATAAGGACTTTCAAATAAGAAGCAAATTGGCAGCTTCCTAAGAAAGAACTGGATAAGCTCTAAGCAGCTTGGTTTATCAAATGGAAATTTGCTTTCAAAAGGGGTATGCTGAGACAGAAATAAAGAACACAGTGAAATTTGCCCAGGAGTGAGCCTTCAGCTTATTTGTAGGGAAAACACTGATCAAAGCTTGCCAAAACTGGAGAGTATTTAAGGTCTTGTTAACAAAACTGACAAAAATCAAACTTCATTTACTTCATTTTCAGCTATTAATAGCAGCACAAGAGCTACAATAATCAAGATTTAATCTGAAAGAAAAACAACTGTTTCAAGGAAGTTCATTTTAACTTGATATTTCATCTTGCTCTTGTCAATTAAAAAAAGAAAAAAGAAGCCTACATTGATTCCTGACATGATTACAAAATGTCAACATACAGTGATAGAGACCTACTCAAAAGGAGATTGGGCTTCAAATGCAATCTGATTTGAGAAGTTACACACCACTGTGAGTGTAAAGATGAAGAAAAAAAATCTCAGCTGGGGAAGGGAGTACATACTGTGGCAACTAACACGTAATTTGATGCAATCGCTGCGTGAGACACGGGTCAGTGAAACTATCTGCAGGGATGTTGTCAGGGAGATCACAAGATAGCACAGGGGAAACTACTGGCACTACTTCTAATTTAGCAGGACTCCCCTGCTTACTCTATCAAGAGTCCATGCAACAGCTAAGGTATAGCTCAGTGCTACCTGAAAAGGGAACTACTACACAGTACATATTTCTACAATACACAGTACATATTTCTACAATTCCCAACTTACAGAGCACTGGCCTCCAAGTGTATTGGCGTCAATGTCACAGAAATAATGACTAATTGACATTCTCTGAAAAATTCAAAATCACTACAAACAGGAAAATTTTTTTAAGCTATTATTGAAGTAACATAATTTTCCTCTGTTTCAATTAAGCTTAGGTGATGACATTTTTACTGTTCCTGTGGTATTGCATGGAAAATTGAGAATACTTGACCAGTGCCTGTGTTTTCTGCAGGATTAAGCCTTTACAGAAGTATTCTTCCTACTCTCTCTGCTAAAATATCTAGCCTCTGTTTAGTCATTAAACTCTGTGAATGTTTTCTTGACAGCCTCTGCAGTCGCTCTGCACATTTCCTGCTGGAGCTCTTCCACGTTATACAATGTAATTCAATGCTCTTTTGACCAAAATGAAGGAGATTGACTATAACAACACAAGAAACAAGAGCAGGAGCTTCAAGACATATATAATTTACATATAGTAGAGCAGTTCCAACCAGACAGTTATGAAGAATCTACCTAGAATAAAAAAGCAAGAGCCTGCTTATTGGACATTTGCTTGAGTTGTTAGAAATTGATGTTGTACTGAATCTAAGGTGACTTTATCCATTCTGAGCTGTTTAATCTACCTCTGGCCACCTATATTTTGCCTTGAAGTCTGTATCAAATATGCACGACACATATTAATCTTCAAAAAGAAGCAAAAAATGCAAACGTTTTTTCAGATTCCAAATTAAGGAAGAAACCCATTCAAATATATAAATCCACACACTTCCTTTTAGGAACTGCAGCATTCTCTGGAGAATTTTCAGAGGAAGTAAATTACCTTTGTATGTACAAAATCTGCTTATGTTAACCCTTTGAAGAACATGTAGGGACTTTAGAGAAAGCACTGCAACAGTTTTAGCTACAGGTTTGTAACTGATTTCTTGGGAAGACAGGTAATCTATTTGTGAGTGATAACCATTGACTGAAATTAGATGATGAATACAAACAGTAGCATGTTTCCATACTTGCAGAGAAACTAGCAAATACTGAGGAAAAAAACTCCAATGTTAAAAGTATCTAAATTAATCTTCCATCAGATGACCATTCACAGATTTTGTGCAATAGCAAAGGTGATCCACACAAGTTTATGAGGACGAGAAGGGAAAATAATCTGGACTGAAGCTCTCTAGTCACTTGGATTGAACAATACCAGAGAGCTTCAAACCAGCAACAAGTGCCTCCATGACAGAGCCATCAGTTTTAGCCTATCCTAATTGTGATGGACACTTTGCTACATGTAGCTCTTCTAGGAAAGGACCAAAGACAATCCTAGAAGAGAGACATTGGCTATGAAGCAATAAAACTAACGCAAGCCCAGAAGAATTGTCATCATGATCTGGCAAAAGCTTCTGAAGCTTCTAACTTTGAAAAAGTTGTGACTGCCAAATTTAATGGCTTCATTTAGCTTCACACAATGCTTCCTGGTTTACATCAACAAGCAGTTAACTTATATCTTCATCTCAACAAGACTAAATGCCACATTAGCAGCTTAAAGAAAAGGCTGAACTTAATTTTGTAGTTACTCTTATCCAAATACATTTTATGCAGGAGCATTCTAGTACATAAATACATACACATTCACAAAAGGAAACCAAACCAAAGAAAGAAAACCAACGATGTTCTAATGTTCTAATTCTGTTTTTCAATCCTTGGGGGGAAAAAAAATGCATGAGTATCTTGTGGTATCTTATGTTAGTGTTACTTCAGACATTTCTGCAATAAAAGATTCCTTTGGAGATTTTTATCAGTCAGTAAAGTGTATTACATGAATGATTTCTGGCGACAGAAAGATCTCATTATTCATAAAATTATTGACTAATCTTTGACAAATAATCTAACAAAACAACAGGAGGCTGTTCTAAGAAATGAATAGTCACATATGCAGACATGTACAGTATGAAAACGACCTGTCAACTAAGCTGGCACTACTTTCAGTAAAAATGAGGCAAACATAGACAGCTAAGACTTGAAGAAACTGGAGGAGTAACCATTCCCATAAAATTTTTTGCTATACTATCCTAAATTAAAAGAAAACCTATTAATACTACCCTTTCAAGAGTAAAGAGAAACTTCAGCCGTTTGGTATAACAGTGTTTTAACATCCAGGGGAGACTCCATGAGTCTTCTCACCAATTAAATACCCATCTGGCTTTAGAAAAACAGAAACTAAAACTAGGAACATCAATCAAATAATCACACAATGCATAACTAAACTGTGAAACTAACTGGCACAGAATGATACAGAGAAATTTGAATAAAAGGTTTCAAACTCAAATAAAAAAATCATGAAAGAACAATATACTAAGTGCCATTAATGGCTGTACTTTTCTGGTATGTTAGGCTACAGAAAAATAAGTTAACTGTCACTTTAGAAAAGGATTTATTGTCATTACCACATAGCGTGGTTAACCACACTACTGAGTGGTTAAATTGCTCACCTGATGGTGTTTCAGTCTAACATGATTGCTGGTTCATTGACTCATTTATTTAATTTTAATTGCAAATTTGATTAATACTTAAAATATTTATATTTCTTTCTAGTTTAATGAAAACCAGAGAGACTTTAATTTAATTTTAACTTGCTTGTTGCAAGTCACAGAAAGAATGGAGGTGATTTTTTTCCCTCATTTTCTTTCTGCCAGCAATTTGTACCTGAATTGTGAATGTAAATAAAATTACTGAATTTATCTAGTTTTCAATAAATTAATTTGTTTTTCCTTTACACTCCTGAAAATGTCAGTACATCTCATGGCACATGCACATGAAATTAATGGCAATTAATGATCTCCCTTGGCACCCATCTTCCTGCTGTGTGATGAAACATAGCCCAGGCTGGTTGCCACTGCCTGAATCTCTGATGTTTGCCTAATCTTACCTTTTTTCCCATCCAAAATAACAGAAAATGGAACAAAATTTTTCTAAAGTTAATTAATATGGTCTTCATGCTACAGCTAGCATTACAAAACTTTAAAAAAACAAAAAAGTCACATTAATAGTAGTCCCGTAACACTTTTAAAGGTCAGGTTATCAAACTACACGGAGATACTAGCGTTTTGATTTGGTGATACCAAAGACATTCTGTGTGTGTCCTGAAGGATGAGTTAATGGATAAGATACAAAATATCCCCTATCAAGTTCTTTCCATAACCATTTAATTTAGCAACATGTGTCCGCATTGCACTTACTGCCAGAGATTAGCTTTTAAAAACAAGCAGACTTCCCCATATTAATTGTTTATAAGTATTTATCCTGCCACAGTGAAAAGTACATCATTCCATTAATGGTGATCATAAAGTATTCACTTATGTGCATCCCACTATATTTTATTACATGAAAAAATATCATTCCCTAAAGCCAATATCTAAACTTCATTTCATGTCATTAGCTTTTACTTATAGCAGCTAAAGATCAATTAAGTCATTATATTTTTATTACATTAAATAAACAGGAGAGGTTGAATTAATTTTTTTCATCTCTCCACTGTTACAATTTGTTTCTATTAATTATAAGTTAAGATGATTGCTACCTTTGAAGCACGGCAGTTAACACTAATATACAAATACTGTTTAATTGTTGTTTATGTTGCCATAAATTAATTGCCATCAAAATTAACCTCTCTCACTGACGTGATAAATTACAAGGAAGCTGATAGTCTTCTACAGGCTTCAGTAAGTTTCCACACAGTAGAATAGCAGATTAAAGAATAAGGCAAATAAAGGAACAGATATGGGTCAGCAACAGATCCCAACACAGGCTAATAAAGTAAACTAATCTGATATAAATCAAATTTGCAACATAAAACATCAGTTCCAAGAAAACTGAGAAAAGCATCTGCTGCTTAGGCTCTCCACCTATGCCAGGTATAACATTCAGCTCATAAAACCAATGCTGCAGGCTGCATAGGGACTCAAAACCAGGGTACAGGAGTGGACGAGCATCTAGGAAATAAGCTGGAGTTGGAAGCAAGATGTCAGTGCATTTGTCTGGGGACCGCAAAGGCAGGGACTGAATTGGAAATTAGTCTGCTCAGGAGGGACGAGGCTGAAGTGAGACTCTCACTCAGGTGGTTGTGACCTGGCAGTCCAGGTGGTGGTGAGTGGCACAAGCCTTCTCCAGCCACAAGAACTGAACAAAGCAGCAGGAGTAAGAGTCTTCTGTGACCAGACTAAACTTGCAGACACATAATATAAAAGCTGACCCATCCTCTTATAGCTGTTGCACAAAAAGAAAGTTCAGCCTGCTTGCAATCTGGTGTTGGTAGCTCACACAGCAGCATCTCTCTGCAATAGACTTCAGGAAATAAATTCTGCCCTCAGGTGCCCAACAGAAATCAGCAGAGCTGCTCAGATGTAAAAGAAAGAATAATTTATTCCAACCAATCTACCTCTACTGATTTCAACTGATTTACATCTGGGATTAATTGCCTATTGATGTTTGCATCCAAGCATACAGACCAGACCATGACTTTCAGCAAAGCCCCCAGTTAGCAAAGGAAGCAGAAACAATGCAACCTAGCCAGTACAGCTGAAGAGGAGTGTGATAAGTGTACAGTAGATCTTGAGCTCTCGGTGTCAGGGGGGCACAGGTAAGCTTAATGGAAGAGTCTTACTAAGTTATATATTCTAGCTTTGCTGCTTCCCTGCTGAGTATGCAATCTTGAAGGATGCAAAGTGTTTTAATGAAGGGAGGGTAACCCAAGAGGAATGTAAAACAGCATTAAAAACACACACCTCAGAGCTAGAAATCAAATGCTGTCAAATTTTGTGATAATAAATTGGCAAGTCACCAACTGGAATGCAAGAGGATTTACTTTCTGCCGAATTTAACACAACAGAAAGATTGTTCTTACTCTCAATGCAACAGAAAAAATAATGAGCTTTGGTCTGCTTTATATCGAGCAAATATCTTAATCAAAAGGAAACATCATCCAATAATTGCATTTTAGAAAGGCAGCAGCCACAGCTATACTTCGTAAACGTATGGTCATTTTAAACTGTGGCATTTACCTGCAACATTGAAGGACTTAAGCACTAGAAGACTACTGCATTTAAGATCAACAGAGGGCCTAAATGATGAACATCTTTCCTTCCTAATTCCAAGAAACTATGCAGACTAATTCAAGAGGTATGAGTTGAACTGTTTTCTCTGTTTCAGTTAAATAGAACTCTATTCTCCCTAAAAAGATAGCTTGTTTTAAAATTTCTATACAATAGTGTTTAACAAATAACGCACTGCTATCTATCATGTGTGACTCTTATAGACAAGATAGCTCACAAGCTCTTGCCATTAAAGCTTTTTACACTTAACCCTTCACCTAGAAAAGCTTATAAAGAGTTTGCATATCACATAATGCAGCTTATTCCAGATTTTTTCCCAAAGCCCGTATAAACTCCCATAGGCCCAGGTGCAGCTCTGAGCACTGTTAGCTGGAAAAATATTTTCAGATCATTCTTTCGTGGTCATATGCTTGGAAAATATATTCAGTATTTCAAGCAACTTGATATTTGATGTAGATTAACTCATTGGATATTCAGATTCTCTCATACCTGCCATTGTAAAACAAGAGAATATGAATTATAAGACCCTTAAGCAATGTAGGCAGAGGATCAATCACATTGTAGCCTAACTGGGCACTGAATGTCACCATTGCTTCACACAAACACTGTGCCATTAAAAGTGCAATTACTAGAATGCTGATAAAGTGAGCCATTAAATGAGAAATCTCATCATATTTGACAGTGCATTGTGAAGCATTCCCCATTAAGGGATGAGAATAAAATGTTTATGAGCTAATTTATTCCAAACATGTTTGTAACTGCCTATGGTTAGCACTGTTTGATCCAAGAAAAGGTTACACTGATTTGAGTGAGAAAGACAAAAACCTCAAACTGAGCATTTATACCAAGCTTGGATTTTTTGTTTCTTTTTTTTTCAAAAACCAAGACTATATCAGAAATATTACTAGCAGTCAAATCACACAAATCCATTGCTCCCTGGTGGCTAAAGCAAACCCATTGTTTCTCTGCTTGTATTGCTCAAATAACTGGTATGTGTGTACTATTTTATCTTTGTCTTTCCTGCTGTCATATTCAATATACTGCCAAAAAATTGTTAAGATTTTTCTTTCACACATCTACCTAAAAAACAGAAAAATGGGAGGAAGAATAAAACAACATGGATGTGGGGGGAAAAAAAGCTCTTAATAATGAAAAGCTGAAAGGCATTTTCTTCTGTATTTGACAAAAGGTGTTCGAAAACATCAAGCTCAGCAATATGAAGTAATAAAAAATAATGATTTTTAAAAATCCAAAACAGCTGCCAAAATTTAAAGACAAAATATAAACTGCAGAATGTAAGTCTGAATAATAATAGTGTAATATAGAGCTGAATATCCTCTAAAAATACAGCTGATCCTTCTGAAAAAATAAAATAGAAAGGCTAATAATCCAGTTTAAGTGATAGTCTATTATGTTTGAAAAAGCAATCTTCACTCCCTCAAAGCAATTAAAATTTTCTTCATCTGTCTCAGCTTGAGCAGTTGCCAGTATTTACACCCAATACAAAGAAGATGGAGCAAACTTTAAACCATAAAGGATATTGAACTAAAGCTATCCACCAGCATGAAAAAGAGATTAATTTGGTAGATTAATAAATTAATTATAACCCATGATAATATAAGGACACTCAAACTCATCCCGCTGTCACACTAATACAGATGCAAAATCAGTGAAAGTGAGCTATGAAACAGGAACCCCTATAATCTAAAAGTAGAAGGATCTGGTCCCTGAAAAAGGGTTACAAAAAGCAACATAAAATTCCAACCCAATCTTGCCATTCATTAAAGTAGGTCACTGTCTTCTTTTGCATTTGCTCACCATATTGTGCAATTACAGCTGAGTAAAGAAAGCTAGCAGTAAAGCTGGGACTACAACTTTTAGAAAAAAAAATAAGAGAGAGGGCATATTATTTTGATTCATTATCATTAGTTTTTTTAAGGAGGACTTCTCAATTCCTATTCCTAAGGAACGCCTAAAAATACATTATTCCTTCCCCTTACCAAAAGTTTCTCTTTACCCCTCAGAACATGCTTGCCAGCTGTTGAACACCTAAAATCCCACTTGTTAAACTTAAGGCAAGAGTGGGCTCTCTTTACATTGAAAACAGAAGTTCTGACTTCATTCCACAGGTTTATTTTCACAAGGCAACGTTTTAAATGGGGTTCTTAGGGTGTCTTCCTTAGAACAATTTTGTCACTATTAGATCAGTCCAAAAGATACTGAAAATTAGAGGATTTATCCTTCTATAATATATCTTGCTGTTTTATTACTTGCTCTAGCATGTATGGCAGCAGATCTATAAGCCTGATATGTGTTACTGCATTCTACTCAGAACAACCAATTGCCACTGAAGTGAATTATCAGGTGGAAGACAGGCTTCACTGGTGGGGACTGTTGCTTAAACAGACATACATTATCTACGGAGCAAAAGAAAGATTTCCCAAGATACCTGGTGAGAATTGTCAGACTGCATTACGTGCCCGCCCCAGGGACAGCCTCGTTCACTTGGAAAAGTAGTAAATGTATGCTGTAAAGTTATATTGTTAACAGACCTGTGGCCCTGGAAGTGATAACCTGAAAGAGATTCAGGCATTTGAGGAAGAGAAACCATTACTGAATGAAACTGAGAAGAGCTACAGCAAGCAGAAGAGGTTAGGATCTCTGAATATCAAAATAGAGGTAGATAAAAAATTGAGATTATACCTACCTTCTGAGTGAAGGCATTTTTATTGAAATTTTTATGGGAATTTTTTTCTTGTCTTTTGTTGGTTTTTTATTCAGACCATTTTTTTCTGTTTCCCAGAAGGTAGAGGGGAAAAAAAGACAAATATTCTGGTTTTCTTTTATTGCAATAATTTATTTTGATGGAGAAAGGCATGCTAGTTTTTCAAGTATATTACTGGACAATCTTTATCTATCCACTTATGTATCTTCTACATAGCTCTTGATGAAATAATTGGCAAAATTCTCTTATTTCTTTCAAAATGGAATTCCAGTTCTCTTTACTTAATCAGGTCCCTGAAGTATTCATTCTGAAGTCAAAATATTTGTAAGCTATTCAACGTCTTCCTCTCAACATAAGGAAAACCAATGCTTAGAAAGATGCAATGAGTTAGTTACTTGATTCAATCCAGTACTACAAATGCCACTATGGGATGTGTTTACCCAATACTAACTAATGCATGTGCAATAGGAATCTGTGGGCTCAGCTGCTCTCCAGAACCCCGAGTTAAACTGGACAAGTTATAAGTTTTTATACTATTAGGCCTGACTACAGACAAGTTACATTTGCTTTAAAAACATGCTGTGAAAATCTAATAAAAAAAGGGGTTCTTAGGGTGGAGTTCGAATATGAAGCTTGAAACTACAGATTTCTTGATTTGAGCCATACCTAAGCTTTGCCTTCCATCCCTTCTCCCTGTAATCTTCAGTGCTCAGATTTCTAAGCATTCACAGAGTAGTGCTGCCTCTTTAGACACATCCTGCACTGGCTGTGGTGGAAGCTTTGAGCATATTAGGTGATGCAGTTCTTCACAACAACAAACTGAGGGGAATAAAAGCCTACATAACTAGTTGTTTATCTGCTCTTCACATTTTGTGTTGGACAAGCTGACGTCCAGTTTCTTACCAGAATAAGCAAAGGACAATCTGAAGTTGAAAGCTTATCCTGCAGGTCTCATAGAAAAAGGTGCAAGTTTAGCCCATGTATCATGTAAGTGAAATAGAAAAAACAGTTCCAAGGCTGCACCGCACAAATAAAATCTGAAGTATGGTAAACTGACAGAAAAAAGGCAGGATAAGGCACATGGTTTAAATATTCTGCATACTACATCTGTACCTGCTTTTACTTCTGTGTTTCTTCCAAAAAAAAAAAAAAAAGACCATTCTTACTACACACTCTCCTAGTGTATATAAAAAAATTACGAAGCCCAACCGTCAAGAAAAATGTTTTTAAAATACAAAAATCAAAACATCAGAGAAGGTAAAATTCTTTGGATAGTATGTGGCCTCATGTGGGCTAAAGAACTCACATCAAAATAAGCAGTACAAAGCAAGAATTCATAAATATTTAATGTCTTTCTACCCCTTTTCTTCTTTGTTTTCTCTGTGTTTAATCCATCTAGATATTGTACTAACAATGTCTTTCCTTTTGCTCTTTCCTTCAGTTTAAGGTGGAAAACTGAAGATGCAAAGTGACAGCTAATTGCAAGATGCTGGGCATAGTGCCACGGTGCATATCAACATACAACACGCAAAGCCACTAATACTTCAGTACAAGCAAATCAGAGATGTGTCAAGACATGTTAGGCTGACATTTCTACAAAGAAACTTATTTTTTTCTCATAAGACAACAATGACAACCTCCAGTGATGGCAGGAACAGCATGGGCAAAACCCGTCAAAGCTGAACACTGCTGACATGAGTACAATACCTGTTGATATTGCTCAGAGATCCTGCTGTTCACCATGATCTCAGTTCTCCATCTGCCTTGCTGGATAGTGTTTCCAAAGTACATTTCCTCTTCCTGACATCTTCATCCTTACTAGGTAATGACTCAAAAGCGCACGAACTAGGAAAATCTGAAACTTCTTCCTGAACTTTTACACTGAATTATTTGTTTTGTTTCATCATCCAGTGTCCACTGGCAAAACTATGAGAAGAATCCTAGGAAAAGGGCATTGTCTTGTTTTGTTGGCTATCAATCAGTGAAGACTTTTGTGGACTTGGCAAAGGTGAATCAAAAAGACAAAATGTGATGTGCTGAACTACAGAGCTCAACGCTCCAAGGTGATCTGTCCAGGCAGATCTTTCCCTCTGTCTCCATTTACATATATCAGTTCATCTAATGCTGTGTCAAATAAAGTATTTTAGAAAAGGATCTGATAAGCACCAACTCTCATGCTGTGGCTTTTACTGCACATGATATAATTACTTAATCAGTTATCAATTTCCTTACGCTTCTTTAACTTTAGCTACAAAATGGATGAGAGCACAGCAATTTTCTGTCTCATAGTGAAGAGTAAGTGAGGACAGTTGCCTAACTGAATACTTAAAATTTAAGTTTGCAGGCAAGAGAAATCTCTGTAAAGGTGATATAATAAATCTATCATCATGTCCAAGAAAATTCAGCCATTCTAACAGTGATGAAACTTAACAAACACAATCTTATGTATTAATGCCATTTTATCTTCAAAAAAAATCCTTTTGGCATTAAATATTTAGAAACAGTTGATCCCTACATCAATTTTATGGCATAAAGTTTTCCCAACAACAAGTTCAAGATGCACAGCATTTTTTCACAGAAAGAAATCTCAGGACACTTTTAAAGACCTTAAAAAAAAAAATCAGCTGTACCCTACAATGCTAACCTAACAATGAAATTTGAGAATAGGAGAAACATTGGATTATTTGATTTATAAAATGGCAGTAAGCACAAAGAAAATTCATGATTCACCTAATTTAGAGTCATCACTTTTATGGACTCAGTTTGCACATAGGCAAGCACAAAAATTTAGGCAGCAAAAAGCACCTATTCATAGTAAACGGTCACACTCATGCTCATATGCTTGGCTGACTCTGGGCTACAGTTACTTCTGCAGAGAAATCTATTGCAGCACATCTAAAGTAACAAGAAAATAACTTACATATTTCCCACTAAGATAAACTCTAACCAGGCATATGCTAAGAAGAAAGCCACCTAAAATAATTGATTGCCAAAAGGAAGTAAAATTAAACCATTCTACTTACAGAGCCCTTTCAGACTCAGGACATAGGGTAGTAAATACCACTTGCAAGAATGAATTTTAGGGAATTCTTTGTGTCTGTAACCAATGAGGAACCCTCTCCATCCTTTGTATTCCTGATTAAAAATTAATTTCCTGGCAGCACGAAAGGCAAGGGCATAATTTTCAGAGCTCTTCAAGAGAATTCCATCCTACCAGCCCAAAGTAGGGGAGTTGGAATTCGATCATGCCCCTTCCAACTCAAGCCATTCTATAATTCTATGTTTTTACCTCTATTATTCACTTCCTCCAGTTCCCAAGCAGGAACTGCCCCAGCCAAAGATTTTGTCTTTAGAGACAATACACTTAAAATTGGTTATCTTGTTAAGAAGCCTTGAATGACTTCCACAATAAATCTAAAATTAATTACAGACAAACAAAACCACACAGACACACACACACAAAAAAAATTAAATAAATAAATAACGAAATAAACAAACAAAAACACACCACCAAAAACCCAACACAAACAAATGCCCTTAACCCAGCAACACTTGCTGATTTAGCACAAGCTGGGAAATTAGGTGCGAATCCTGGATGCTATGTAAAGGCCAAGTAAATTCACTGATTTATTTAACATATACTGAGAAAATGATATGGTTTTATATTTCTGAATGCTGACAAAGCCACAGACATCATTATTTAGACCCAAGATTTCTTATACAGAAATTAAATGCAGAATGTAAAGGAGGAAAAAATTGCCCACATCTAAGCAAAGCTTAATTCAAGGTTTTTGACGGGAGAAAGTGGACGATAGTTTGAATCTATCACTTAATAACAGAGTTCATGGCTTTAAGCTTTCAAAAGTACCTAAATAATGTTTCTCCACAGCACAATTTAAAGCAAAAGCTGTGTTTGGTCCTTTGCAAGTACTGCATCAACTAGAATAATAGCAACCAAAATCTCTGAAAGATGCAAAATTAAAATCATATTTTCCAACTAATTAAAAAATATATATTATGATTATCTTAAAGATTACCTCAAGACCTTTTTAGGAACTCTGAAAGTCAAAAAGAACTATAGAAACTATACTATGACTATAAAGCACAAACAAACAGAGCTGAAGTAAAAAGGCTGAGACACCAGTCAACTAAGACAGAAGCAGAAAAAGATCCTATAAATACACTAAAAGACAAAACCAGAAGAAAATACAGCTTGATTGTTTCACAGGGAAGCCAGGTGAGCTGATGGTAACAAAAATGTTAATTCATAAAACAGCTTTATTTTTTTACAAATAAGGTGAATTGTAACCAGGTATTTTTAAAGGGAGCAGAAGAATTGGCCAAGTTCAGAAACATAGGTTAAGGAATATTCAGATTAATTGTATGTACACAGGTTTGCAAGACTTGATTGGGTTCTGTCTTTAGGACTGAGCTAAACAGTCTCTCAAACTTTAATGGATTTTCTAAAATTTACTGGATACTCTCAAGGGACTAGAAAAGGATAATCTTGGTACCATCTTTAAGAAGGAGAGAAAGAAGGGACTGGGGAATTGGAGACAGCCTAACTGATTCCTGAAAAGATTCTGGAACATATTATTGAGCCATTTATAAGCACCTCAAGACTAATAAGATGATAAAAAACATATGACATGGATTTGTCAAGAAAAAAGGTTGTATCAAATTGGCGTAATTTATTTCTTTGACAGAGTTGCAAGCTAATGGATAACAGGAAAGAAATAGATGTGATAAACATAAGCTTGGGGGTTTTTTTAATTCTCTGTGGCATTCTCCTAAGTACTCTAAGAAAATCTGGTCTGCATTAATCCCCTGTAACATGGCAGAACCCTCTAAAAATCTCCCAAGTACAGACTTCAGCAGTTCCGTGTCAAAGTGAGAACGCATTTCAAACAGACAACAGCAACCAAAAAACTCCTTTACTTCTAGTCAATATTTTCACTGATGATCTGATTGACAGGCAACATGGATGGTGAAGAAACAGGGAAATAGAAAGTGAAAAACTTGCAGATAACAAAGCTTAACATTGCAAACGCTTTCAATTCACCTTGATTTTCAGGATGGTTATGAACATTTGCAGAAATTATTCAAAATCAGAAGCTGAAATTCATGATGAAGGCGGTAACACTGTACTCAGGGTGAAGAAATCCACTGCCCAGTTATGATATTCGGAACACCTGCCTAAGTTAGGTACCATGAAGAAGATGCAAATCAACCACAAACTAAGGCAATAACAATGGAAAATGCAGTGCAGAATATTGAAATTTGTCTTCAAATATACTAACTGGAATTTTATCTGTAATATAGGAGTAATTTTTACACTACTTTCTGCTTTGAGCCCTAAGATAAAACAAATGTGCTTTGTCTTAGATAATGACTTTAACAAGAATACATAGCAATTTGAAAGAGTCCAAAAGAAAACCAACAAAAACACAAACAAGTTTGGAAAAAAGTGTCACTTGGGATTACAGCATGAAAGATATTTATTCTTTAATTTCATCTAGGAAAAAAAAGGAAAATGAATCGTCACTACCTAGAAAGTGGCTGTAAAATAAATGACAGTTGACTCTTTTCTATGCTGATCCATAAAGAGAAAATATTTCCATTTGAAACAAGATTATACTCAGATTCTAAGAAATAATTTTGTGACATGAGACATATCCAAAGTGTCTTCATACCTTTCAAGGCAAGGGAAGGAATTGATCCAGTCTGACATGACAGGACCTAATCAATAAGAGCTCTAAACACTGAGCTACATTTTGCAGAAAGAGGATGTTGCAAACCATCTTCACTGTCTGCTCTAGTGATCCCAAGTAATAAAGCACATTCAGAGCACGTAGCAAGAAAGGGAAAGCTTCTTCCAGAGACAAAAGGAGTATAGGCTATTACTGGGCAGGCTAATGAGCAAAACTTCAGACTCATAGGAAATTTCAACATAAAAACTCAGTGCACTTTTGTCCACAATTAGTTAAGAAAAACGAGCAGAGGTTTTTTAATGCAACTTTGTATTACCCCATAAACCATTACCAGGTGGGACTTAGGAGTTTGATATCTTCTGCAAACATATAGTCCAAGCTCTTTAAACAGCCTATTGCACTTTGATATTATGAGCCCAAACTCATAATATCAAATTATATATGCCAAACTGTCATGTTTTTCAAAATGGCACTACATCATCTCTGTTCTATATAGCCTTATCCATGCATTGAGAATGGATAAAGTAGCATCAGTATCAACAAGAATTTAAACCTTCAGCAAATGTATGAATGAATTTACTAGTGGTACAAAAAAAGATTACTGATGTACTTGGAAGAAGAGTGAGCCAAAGATAGATGCTATGAATCCAGTGTAGGATGACAAAGCTCTATTAATATTGTTCATTTACAGCAGGTCAGATTCTACCATAAAAGACAAGTTTGGTAAGGCAGAAAATAGCATGAAAAAGAAAAACCTAGTATGCAGGAAACCTAGAATCTGCTAAATGGTGAGGGTTTGTTGTTTTTATCTTTCATTCTGTATATAAACATTTTGCAGAGACTAAAGTAAAATGCTGTGGAAGACAAATCTTTTGCCTAAATGAACACTGAGACTATGGTGTTATAGCAAAGAAGGAATACACTCCATTCTACATTTTATCCCTATCAACCCCATCTCACCCCTTGACAATCACTTCCTGTTAAAATATCTTAAAGAAAGGTTTTATATACTGGGAAGGAATCACAGCAAGCATCAGCCTTCCATTTTCCCTAGAATGAGAGAAAAGGGTGGCAGTGCTCTCTCGCTAGGAAAGTTAACAATCTGTGCAATCTAATAAGTTCCTATCGAATGATAATTAACATTACCATATTTGCACTTTAACTTCACTTGCCCGAAGCAACAGAAGTAATGACAGTTTTCACTGACCTATGCAGAAATCCTGGGCCTGAACTGAATACCCCAGTATTCTTGCTCATGGACTTTTCCTGAAGTCATCATGCTTTATTCACTTGTCAGTTATACCTTAAACAGGTTAAATCAGAAGTGGTATCTATCAGAATTATATTGTAGCATCAGTGTAAGAGGCAAATTAGACACTTCAGGCTTTAGAGTCTCATGTTGCCAAACATCCACAGCTACATGCTAAGGCTGTGTCTTGGGAGACAAAAGAAGGACATATAGGTAGGTATTCTAAGAGGTATTTGTTACCCAAATCAGTATGGATCTATAGCTGAAAATCTCTCACTAAGGACTATGATGCTTAATATCTTTAAGCAGAGATTCAATCCATCTTTCCTGTATTGCTCAAGCCTCTCTTTCTGCCAGCCAATAATTCACTGGTTTCCTAACTTCTATACTTCATAAGGTTCTATAAAGTGACAGCATGTACTCCATCTAAAGTTAATACAGTTTAAAAGGGAAAGGTTAGTGAGCAAGTGAATCTTTTTCAGGTTGTTCCTGTTTCTGGAAGAGGAAATGTTCCTTCCATTCAAAAGGAAAATTTTCACACATGCAATTTTAATTTTTTAAAAAAAATATCTCTCAGCATATATCTACAGACCAGTTAACAAAATTGCTTTGTCTGTCTCCCTTTAATTTCTGATTGAAAGAATATGACTAGCTTTCCTTAGTCATGCACTCTTTCTCTTTAGTAAGATTTCTTTCTGTCTTAACCTTCACTGTATCCCCTATATACTGTCATTTATGCTCCTAGTAGTAAAAGAGATCCTACAAAAATAAGAGAATAAATTTTCATTTTAAAGTTTGAAAAAACAAGATTTCCCACATAAAGTTAAATACCAAATTGATCTAACTTTAGAAACAGTTACTTTATCTTCAGTGAGTTGTAATGTGACTGCTGCCTCTTACAGCACCACTGAATTACTGTCACATTCATCATGACAGATGTGGGTCATTAGAACTGAGGAATTAACTACATGCAGAAGGGATTGGGAGCAGACTGGTTTTGATGGAAAACCTAAAATCTACCACAACTGGGAGGTCAGGTAATGCTTAAAAATTACTTTCTGCCAGTAAAAACAGAACCGTAGGAGGTAATTATCTGACTCTATAAAAACACTATGCTTCCTGATTGGACTAACATATGGACTCCACGAGTTCTCTGGACACAAAAAACAGTAAAACTGTGACCCTGATAGAGTCTGACATCAGTCATCATAGGTGGCATGGAAAACATGCACCACATGGAAGAACAAATCCAGAGTTCTAATCCTGAAGGGTACCAGAAAATCTTTACTCCTTGCAGAAATGCTTGCCAAAGCACATTCACAGGACTTCCTCTGGATAAAACAGTAAACATGATTTTTGGTTAATTATTTTATTAACAAGAAAAAAATCAAAGTAAATATTCACAAAAGACTGTCACAAGTATCTTTCATGTAACAAACTTCGTAGTTCTCAGAAAGAAAATTATACAAGCAGTATTTATGTTAAAGGATAGATTTTAAATGTTACAATAAAGGATAATTTATGGAAATCAAGGGTTCCAGTTAACCACAGTGTAGAAAGGTTACCCTGTAGTGAACATCCTGTTTGCCACTGCAGTGCTTGCATATTTAACAGCAACTAAAGTGCATGGGCATCACTGTGTACCTCAAAAACTGAGAAGTTTTTCTACTCACCATATATTCATGCAGAAAAACAGGACATTGAGAATTACTAATTCATTATAGCATTTGAATGAAAATAAAATATCTTAGAAAATTTTAAGAGAAAGCAGATTGATGCAATCAGGAAAACACAGACTGATAAACAGAATGATGACAAGGAACTGCCTCTCAAAGTCAGCAGAAGAAAAAAGATCAATTACAAACTGTCACTGTCCCTTTTCCCTAGTCCTTTTTTGTTCTTTACTTTTGATAATTAAGTTTATAAGAGCCTTTGTTCTGAGATCACAAGGACATGTAAAGAACTTCAACTTTAAAAAAGCCCAGGGATAAACTACGCACCACTGTTTTGTTAATTTAACAGATCCAGTATCATGAGTAAGGATATACCTTTGCCACTAATATGCTCAGTGCAGTCACAAACCACAAGCATTTACAAAAAAATCCATAGTATTTCACCTGTAAACACATAGGGAAAAAGCCACAAGATCTGAATCTTACACACAGAGAGGAATTTGGAATGAGGTATCCAGTTTTTTTTAAACTTCATTACAGAGAAATAATGGCAACCAATGGTGTCTGTTCCCCCTTGAAACCCTCAGCTGCTAGAATGTTCATTCAGTGTTCAAATTGAAAAAAGAGTACAATTTTGATCTGATGGGCTTTTCTTTTTATTTACAGGAAATCTGCCAGCCAGTACAGAGTGTTGAAGTATGGCACCACATTCATAAAAGATAAGCAAGGCACAACGCTGGATGCATAACAAAAGTAATTATTAATCTAGGTCTTGTTGTCAGAATATATTTCAGTTGATCCTAGCTGTTTACAGGAAAGGAGCGGGCAGGTGCTAGAGCTGTGTGCCTCTGTTTATGGTAGTAAGCATAATGATGACTTGACAGCAACACTCATCATAATCACTCTTGCCCCTGCTGTCTCACACATATATACAACCTGCTAGGAACAAATCCTTATGCAACAGAAAGCTGAACATAACACAAGTTGTGACTTGTGGGGAATGTAAAGTGATTCTTTCGGGAGTTATTTGGTACTACTACCTAATGTCTGACATTTAACAGATGTGCGTCCACATGGTGAGTCAGTCCGAAAAACCTCTTTGATCAAAATGAGTACATCTTAAGCACTAACTGCATTCTACAAATACCTCAGAGCCCTGACCAGTTCCAACAGGACAATTCACAAGCTATCTCCTTTTACAGAAATCATTCTATGGCATATTTTGAAAGAAGCAGAGACTGGAAGACCGATGCCGTTTAGTGCAATAATAGATATGCTGTGTTATGCATAGATCCAAAACTGATTGGTTTTCTGATGGAAGCAATATCCATTTCCTGAATTTACTGTATTTCACCCAATGCCATAATAGATGCCTACAGCACAGTAAACTGTATTTTTCTCTTCAATACTTAACTATTTCTATACTAGTCCCTGTGCTTGACATTAAGGAATTCACACCACAGCTCCAATATATTTCAGGTGAGCTGGTCATTTGCATTTTGACAGGACAGGATGTGTTCCTTTTTAAAAGATATTGAAAATGAGAGCCTATACATGATATCCTAACAAAGGCCACTTTCTCCTCCAAGCTAAAAGAAACAGTGAGGTTTTAGCAACCAAAATTTTCGATGGTTGAAGGCTATTTGTGAATAGATTAATAATTTTCCCTAGGTCTTGCTAAGCTGTATATTTATGAGTACATTTTCTTCTGTTAATCAACTTTGAAAGCAGTGAAAAATAGTCATTATACTAACTCCTCAGAAACGTTTTTACTTTCTGCCGAATGGAGAACAGGTGACAAACACATTTTTCCATTCAGCTATCTCTGCCTCTAATACCTACAGCTAACAGCAGAAATGTGCTGTCAAAAGTGCAAGAACAACAAGCCCAGCAGTCCTGCACTGCTTTGCATGTCTAGGCCTTGACAGGCCAGGCAATTTCTATATTTTATTACCTGTTATTACAGTGTCTTTACATGTGACCTGTAGCTTGCAACTATGAAATGTGGTACACATCAAGGTACACTAGGTTATTGAACTTTTAGTACAGTAGAAACAAATATGACTTAATGCAGTAGTTTAATTGCCATTTAAAACAAGTGCCAATCTTTTAAGTGATTTAACTAACAATCAGTTACAAGTAGCAGGTGTTTTGCCTGCAGATGAAAGAAGATAGCAGCTAATTTCTCAAGAAGCTATAATGTCAACAGTAAAGCTATTTTAGGAAAAAGATATATGAATTTTATAGAATCTGTTATGTTTTATCATAAGAGAAAAGGAACTTGCATTACTCTGTGCTCATAAAGAAGTTTTTAAATTTATAGGCATCCCAGTTATTCCTTAGCAATGGATCAAATTCAACATTAACTAAAAGCTAAGTACTGTCAGCAGCAGAATTCTTATTCTACTCAGTAGGTTACATACATAGGCCTTTGAGGGGATGCTAAGTGGGCACAAATGTGCTTGAACCTCAAGAGATAGGACTGTCACTGCTACCAATCAGAAGCATGACCTGCTGGTTTAAAACAGCAATGATGTCTGGAAAAAGCTGAAGTAAAGCATTAGGAGACATTCTATACGTCTTTATTTTTGGAAAACATTCCTTAAGGACAGGGCATAGTCACCAGAAACACAGGTTTGATATAAGCTACAGCATAGCAACAATATATCTTAAAAGTACTTCTATTTTTATGGCCAAGTATCTGGTTTCAAGTACCAGTTTTCCAACAGGGAGGACAGAGATTGTGGATTTTAATCAATAGGTGTCTGATTGCAAAGCAAATAGCATTTAAAGTGTTAAGACTTTGCCATTCAGAGAAGGTAAGTGACACTTGATCCCCCTTGCATAAAAGCAACACTTAGGGGTATTTTTTCCTATAGGTCTCCTTTTCACAGCATTAACATCCAAAGCTTTTTTTTCTTTTCTCATTCTGTGACATACAGTTGCACATTTATGAGAATTTAATATTTGCAAGAGCTATGCATATTGATTAAATTCAAAGGCAGAGAAAGATAAAGGGCCAGTCCTATTTCCTAAAAGTTGCAGATCACAACATGTTAGTGGCTTTAATATTTTTCTTACCTATAAGTACATACAGCATTTTCATCTTGATGTATCAGTTCATGATCTTCCTGCATTGTAAGCTAGTTAGTGGAATCTGACATATTCCTATATGACTAGCCACAAAACATTTATTTAATAATTAAAAAGAACTACCTGTAATTTTATTTGCCTTACATAGCTGTTCAGCCATGTACTCCACTATTAATAATGTATTATTATTACATTAAAAAGAAACTGTGATCAGCTGAGGTGCACAAAAATGGGTGCCTATATACTAAAGTCTAATGAATAAATCTAAATGCCTTCTCTGTAATCTGAAGTAATTCCCACTATTTGTCTCAAATCAGAACCAAGGCTTTTATTTTGAGAAAGCAGCCTGAGAGCAATTTTTCTCCTCACTCCTTTTTCCTCATCTCTTGCTCTTCCTTTTCTTACTGCTAACCTTTTTATCCTCTATCTTTATTGTCTTTAGTTGTGCCCATGGGAGCTAAGTTGTAGTGAGTTTTATACTTCACCTAGGAGACAGAGAGATTTGTGGTCATTCTTATCTGCTCAGATAATAATTTCCAAAGCTTTGGCTGTGTTGCTGAGGAGGTCTTGTCTTCTGCCCTCTCAGGCTTCACCCTTGAAGTTGACAGCTTCATAATTCCTGAGGAACACAGCTGTCAGGAGAGGTTGTATTCACAAAGAGTTTCTCTGAGGTAACATGTACCAATTCTGTTAAGGACTTTGAAGATTAACCCCATGACCTTGAATTTAACATAGCATCCTGTGAGGAGTCAGAATCGTGAGGCAAGTATCAATTTGATGTGCCCTAATAGGCTGGCAGCTTGAAAGAAGAGGGATATTATATTCTGAAAAGCTTGAAAACTGTTTCAGTCTTCATTGGAGATACACACGCACAGACAAAAGCTCACATAATGCCAATGTACTCCAGGTCAGAGAATCACAAAGCATTTACTCACTCTCTAATGTAAGTATATGAACAGCAATATCACCACCAAAGGCCTAAGTTGTGCCTGAAGGAAAGCATGCATTTAAAAGCATTGCTGGATTGGCAGAGCATCCTTCTCCAAATTTTTGCAGATTCAAACACAGTGGAAGTGAGGAGAGACTTCCCATTTGATAAAGAATTTCTGATCAATTATAGGTGAAACAAATGCATTTCTTATTCTGTCATGAGCTCTGTGTGTAGTGGTTTGAAACTAAAATATTAATTTCCCAGTTTGCAGAGCAGTTTGACAAACAATAATAGATTCATTTTTCAGAGGACATACTGGACCTTGTTTTACCAGCACTCTCTTTGACATGCTTGTGTTAAGCTCCAGGCAGATGACTTCCATGCAGAGATAGAAATCAGCAGGAAACCAGAGAGTTGGCAGAAGCAAGCCACACATAAAACTGTAGTCCTGCTGAAAAGACAGCTGCTACACCAGTCATTTCACCACCTACATGTGATGACAGCTCCAGCCTCAGCATTTTGTGTAATCACAACAAAGTATAAGGAAAGAAGCAATACCATAGTAAAGGTAATAAGCACATAGAAAGCTCAAGAATTAAAAACAAAAAACAACAAAACAACTCAAAAGTCTCCAAACACATGGATCCCTTTTCTGTGAATTCCATACTTGCAGTGCTGTCACTTAATGCCACTGCAAAACCACAGCCAAGGCCTGACTTCAAAGCGAGTTTGAGAGCCACAAGTGTAACTAGTGCAGCAGCTTGTCTTGCATAGAGGCCAGTAGCAAAAGCTACAGGAAAGAGCATAAAGAGAAAGTACAGAAGAAACTTGCCTCATTTTGCCATTGCACATTCCAGTAATCACATTTTAGATTTTATTAGTTGAAAGTTTCATCAAAACATTGCTTTACATTTTCTTCCATGAACTTGCACAATCTCCATTTAAATGCATTTATTCCTCATGAAGTCGTATCTCAATGTATTGCAAAACCTAACTATGGATCCTGTGAAAAAGAATCTTATTTTCATATGTACTAAGTCTGCCCTTTGATATTGTCAATGGACTGTCCTCTACTTCCTATATTGAGGAAAATGGGTTGTTTTTCCCTTTACTAACTTTCTGAATCTATCTCATTTATGATTTTGTATTAACATATTGTACTACCAACCCACCCTTTAATCCAGCTCATTTAAAAGGCAAGTGCTTCAGAATATAGGTAAACACTTGGGGTTTTCCAAGCAGCTCTTTGTATTATCTGATTAAAAATAGCATGTGCTTATTTAACAAGTTATTTTAAGGATGGACAGTATTTAATGGCTTACAAGAGACTTTATGGGGCAGGAGAGTGGAAGTCAATTGTTTCATTTTTCAGATTTCTTTCTTTTAAAATCATAGGGGAAAACTCACAATACTAACCGGGATGGTCTATCCTGGATTGTGGGTCATGACTAAGAGATCTCCCAGTACTTCAGAAAGATTTAATGACAGAAGTCTGTTGTGTTTAGTTCCATGAATTTACCCAAAAGTGTTAGGAGAAAGCGTGTTTGATTTGACAGCTTGGAAAGAACATCTTAAATACTAATGATCTTGAAATAGAAAGCCTGAAATATGTGTTTTGATCTCTTGTGCCCACTCCAGATGCAGGCTGCACAATCTTCTGTCTTGAAACTGTGATACATATAACATCCATGTCTACTAATAATTTGTATCTGAAATACACTTCCCCTTAGCAAAGTATATGATTCCAGCTTTATAGATGTTGCTTTATATAAATCTGTATAAACTTTTCTTTAAAAAAATACTTTAATTATAACATTTACTAACTGCTGAGTCATCCAAAAATAACTTCAAAATGTCTAATGCTAAATGCTTAGATCTTTGTTTAATCTCAGTAATTTCAGGATGTATGTGTGAATCTATGGAATGCTATAAGCCTTCGCTCTTTGTTTCTGTATATACACCTGAATAAATACCAAGACTCTAAATTTTTCAGTTAGATAATGATACAGTATCAACTACTGCTTTTTCCCCTCTGATTTGTTAATTCTGTTAGCAAGAGATTGCTACAAACTTTCTTAGTACCAAAATCATCTATTCTGCCAAACTAGAGATTACTATACCTATTAAGAAGAACTGAGGGAACTAAGTGACAAGAATTTCAGAGGGAAAACTGTTATTAAAAGCAACATTGAATACTCTGATACTCAAGAAAACCCAGACTAATCATGGATGCCTTAGATGATATAAAATAATTCTCATTTTATACCCAGGAATATGACAGACTGGACTTCCAGGTTTATATAATTAGAGTACAGAATTTTTTCTTTTATGTACATTAGCTAGCTAGTTAAGCCAAGTCACCATTCAGAAAAGAAGTGTCTAACAAGCACCTTTATGCAAGAGATTGTCTCAAAATTTATAAATTAATCTACCTCACAGCAGATCCTGGGATCAAGTCTACCCCACTTTACCAGGAGGCCATATCCATTGTCCAGCATAACCAATTGTTTACAAGAGCTAGGCCATTTCTTCCCAATAGTACAATTTAGAAATAACATATACACAACTTGTCTGCTACTTACATGTGTTGCACACTGTCTTCAACTACTGTATAAACTCACATCATTTCAGTTTGAAGAATCCTTAGCAAAATAGGAGTCAGAGCTATATGGAAGTTTTGGGAGTCCATCATAGTAACAACATCACAAATGCTAAAATTGAAAAAATATATGAACACATACACATGTAATTTTATTCTCTGCTGCAAATACACCCTATTTTAAAATGTTACCTAGACTTGAGGTAAAAGGAAAAAAAAACTGCTATGATAATATTTCTTGAAATGTCCTAACCTAGATTGTTATATTTCCCCACCCCACCAAATTCACTGTCAGCCCTGTTTTCTAGGACATCAAACCCATTGTTTTTTTCAAAAGACTAGCAAGCTAATCTGTTTCTTTAAGAAGATTTCATCATCACTCCACTGTTCCTTTTCTCTCTGCTTAACCAACTGACCTCACTCCCAGCAAAGTTCTGCATCAACCTTTTTTCCACCTTACTATGGTGTACCTCTCCCAACACCTGCTATTGCAATGCCATTTGGAAAGGAAATGGGCAACTGAGAACACAGATTTTTGCACTGGAATGTTCACCCATGCAAAAGAGGCAGGAGACTTTCAGAGAAAACATGAGAGTTTTGTTCATACAAGCACTTTCGCCTGCATGGTGGATAAATGGTTATTTTCTCACAGAAGTTTTGTGACACATCCAGCAAATGTTTTGACAGGTAAGAAAAAGTGCTAGAGTTTCCTTAGTCTGTCCAATTTCTAACAAAACTGCTTAGCCAATTCATTTACAGATCATACACTGTTCAGTTGCTTTCATCTTCTAATCTCCTGAAATCTGAATATTAATCTGAAAGAGAATTTGGAACAGATATAATGTATTTTGAACTTCAGTCACTAAGAAGGATTTTGCCTTGTTAATCTCAAAGGATTGGCATAGAAATTTTACCACATTTTCTAAAAAAATCCATACAAATTTAAGGTCGAGTTCTGGATTTAATTGAAGTAACCTTTTGTACAATCTAGCTTTAATGAAGTGCAATGAAGTTAAACTCCATAGGGGCCATTAATCTGAAACACTCCATTAAAACAACTACAAGGGGAGTTTTTAATAAACAGTGTGAACTAATGCCCATGTGGAAAGGTAATTGAGAGGGAACTGGTGTCTGGGCCAGATTGTTATTAAATCCTTATCACAGGTAAAGCTGAAACCCCAAATGGCAAACTGCCATGTGATTTATAGTGACCTTCTCTTCCCAGCCTTAAAGAAAAGACTATGTTCAATAATAAAAATATCCTGTGACTAAGCTATAAAATAACTGAGCAATTACTTAGAATAATTTATACAGTGCAATACACTGACCTTGCTCCAAGCATAAAATCTACAAAATAACTTCAGTAATAAAACTGTGAGCTACTAAAAGGACTAAAGGTTTAACCATTTTTATTGTGCAGAACCTGAGGGTACTATAAATACATATCACACTCCTAATAGGAGAGCTTAAAAAAAAAAAATCCTAATTTTTTAATCTTAAAAAAAGCTTCTCTGAAGTCTGGTAGGGTTTTGCCATATTACAGGAATGCCTACTGTCCTGTTTTAAAACATTTTACTGGGCTGCTAAAGTCCACACTTTCTAGCATAGTATACACCCAGCAGCTGAGCTCTGTCTAAGTCGAGTCTCACAGGAAGCAACGCAACAAGAGACAGAAAACTGCATCACAGAAGAGTACTGTTTGGTTTATAGCAGTATAAATTGTACTTCTAAGAAAGAAAAAAAATCCTTTTATTATTCTCTTGAAAGGTAGTATAAGAACAGATACTTGCTCCAACAAAATGTGTATAAAAGTAGAATTTTTATATAAAAACAAACAATATTTACTTTAAAACTATAGGAATAATTTTCTGTAAAAGGGTGAATAAAGATTACTCAAATCAAAATGATAAGCATGGCTTCAGAGCAAAGTCGAAGTGTATTTAGTACATCACCGACTCTACACTTTTTCCTTTGCTTCAGATGTCTGCATCTCTTATCTAAATAACAGAATTGGGATGTGTTTTGTGACCAGACATATAGTTAGTGTTAAGAGTGCTACAATGAAAGTTTGACAGGGTCAAGTCTAATCAACAGCAGATTACTTCAGCTAAAAAGAAAAATAACCACTTTCCTTTTCAGTCTGGCAAAAATCCAGGTTATAGCAGATGCCATCCAGAAGGATACAGGCTATGCACAGTATAACTGAAAGATAGAAATTGTCAACAGGCTCATATCATGCAAGACAAAAAGCTGTCATCTTGATTAATTGGATCTTAAGTTAATTTGGCAATGTGCCAAAGGTTAGGATCCTCCATTGCACACAACTTGCATTGCCATCATCACCAGGCACCTCTTCACTGCAAAGTGCTAGCTCTGATTTCAGAAAAGAGGAAAGAACCCCAAGAAGGCCACTTGCAACACTCAAGTAAAACTACTCAGAAAAAATATTTTTGTCAACTTATTTGCAGATATTGATCTATTTCTTGGGGGTTAACATGTGCTACGTTTTTTGACTTTTGGCCAGAACACATCTCAACGCTCTTATCATGAGAAGAGATATTTTTGGTAAATTTGGATTAGAAATTAAGAAATTCTTTCCTGTGAGGATGGTGAGACATTGGAACAAGTTGCCCAGAGAAGGTGTGGATGCCACATTCCTGGAAGTGTTCAAAGCCAGGTTGGAGGGAGCTTTGAGCAAACTGCTCTAGTGGAAGGTGTCCCTGTATATGGCAGAGAGGGAGAGGGGATGGAACAAGATGATCTTTAAGGTCACTTCCAACCCAAACAATTCCATGATTCAAAGATCGCATGACCCTGTGACAGTTACTAGGGTGCATGTGGATTTTATAAATACAAACAAATCTGCACTTGTTTCTGTTTATTGGCACCTGAAACATACAGCAAATAAATACAGTCAGTGGAAACTCTGGGTTAAGAAGAAGTTACTCCAGTGTTATTTTATGCTTCCTCAGAAGAAAGTGTGAGATTCATATGTCTTTGTACCTCATTTTAAAAATAGAAATATAATTTAGCTACATATTGGCAAGTGAACAACTCTGTCATTTTAACACGAGTAAAAGTGAAAGCTCTGTTTAAAAGCCCTGGAAAGAAATGAACTTCAGCATGTGACTAAAGCTAAATACATTATTTAAGTACATTATTAAACAAGGATGAACTGAAGCATGTGTTTAAATGTTTCACTGAACTGTGTCTGAGGAAGGACTATTTTCAGCTTCTGCTTATGATTTTTCCAATGCTAAAACTCAAGCAAAATGAAGCCATTCCAAACAATTAAATGTGCTTAACTGTACTGGTGAGGTTTCTTTTCTCAGCCAGCTGATTCTTGTATTTCAATGGAGCCACTCCAGTTTGTATCAGCTCACTACCTGCTTCAACATCTGACTGGAAGTTTTTTTACTTTAAAAAATCTAGGAAAAAAATTCTGTTGAGTTCTTTGAACATGACTGAACTACATTTCATAGGGAAATGCCCTACAGGATAGGGTGTCTTGGTCAAAAGAGCATCCTAGTGAAAATGCTGCCTCTCCCCAGAAAGTTTTTATTTTTTTGCAATTTCAAAAATTAATATTTGAATTTTTCTACTTAGAATAATTCATTTATTTACAAGTTTCAAGAGATTGGCATGAACAGGAAATATTTTATTTCTCATAAATTAAAAGAATTCAGTGCTACATTTTAAGCTGGTTTTTCTGAATTCTCTGATGGAAAATTCTTTCCTTCTTAGCTCTCAGTACTGCCTCCTCACAATGTATTTTCTTCCTACCTTATTTCTTTACCATGACTCAAAAAAACCTTGTACCCCTGACACAGCTCTACTCAGTAATGGGGAGAGTACCTGGCAGTCTTTGCATTGCTATCTAGAGAAGGGATCTGAATACAATCTGAGCTGTTTCTGCTTTGGAGAGTTGCAAGACTTGTTTGGGAGAATGTCAGCAAACATTAAGAATCCTTGAATACATTAAGAATACATTGTCAACCCCAATATTGGCCAGACATTGCTTTACTAATGGATCATCCATTTCAGCACCACTTGTTTGATTAAGCGTTATTGACTAAATCAGTATCTTCTGTCAGTTATCTTCTCCAAAGAGAGAAATCAAGCTCTTTTCATATTTTTTGCCCAAATTTCTCCAAACAACTTTCCAAATGGATATGGATAATATACTCTAGCCATATGGCAACATATAAATACACACCCAACCCCACTACATCTGTATGTAGAAAGCACTATTAAAAGTAAGTTTCATAATACTAGCCATGTGTGTATTCATACAAACAAAATATGCAAACACATACATTTCTGTCAGCTTTAAAAAGGTATGTTATTTCCTGAGCTTAAAGCAAATAGCAGGCTCTTGAGGAATAACAATGCCTAGTCAGAAAGGAACATACTGAATATTCAGAACAATTTAGATATCTGCTGTTCTGTAATTACACTTTCCTCCCAACACACACGTAATTTTTTACCATATAAAATTCACTGCCCCTTAACACAAGGAAAATTACCTAAGTTTCAATACAAACCTGGCTGTCAGGAAACTCTTAAGACAGATGACTGGAAAAAGTATAAAACCTTCTTCCTCTTATAAAATCCCACTGTTCCATTTCTGAAGGGAGCTTGAAATGGTTAAGACAAAACATAAAAACAACATCTCATTTTTTTGGCAATCCGCAAAATCATTCTTCCAACCCAACCCAGAATTCAATGCTTCATTCTAAGGGGATGTCCCTGTTGAAGCAAGGGTGGCGGATGGAATTCATTACCTGCAATCTACTTCCAAAAGTAATGGACATCTTCCAGTTCTGCACTGTCCCATGAAGGAGTTAGGCCCTCAGATAGATCCCAACATAGGATTTCAGTCACCTGAGGATACATTTTATCATAGAATCATTCAGGTTGGAGATCATCAAGATCACTGAGTCCAACCTTTATGGAACACCATCATTCCACCTAAACCCTAGCACTGAGTGCCATGTCCAGTCACTTCTTGAACATTTCTACGGATGGTGACTTCACCACATCCCTGGTCAGCCCATTCCAAATGCTTAACCACACTTTCAATGAGGAAATTCTTCCTAATGTCCAAAATGAACCTCCCCTGGCGCAGCTTGAAACCATTTCCTCTTGTCCTGTCACTTGTTACCTGTGAGAAGAGGCAAACACCCACCTGTCTACAACCTCCTTGCAGGGAGCTGTAGAGGGAAAAGATCTCCCCTAAGCTTCCTCTTTTCCAGACTAAACAAATACAGCAAAGCTCCAGAAACATGTATCACCCGTAAATTTGCGCTGTTTAGTAATGCACTTTCAGAATACAAGTATACACTGAAAACAACGAAAAGCCAAGGAAAAGCTTTATCTTTACTGCCCTCTTCAGGCTGCAATAATTTTGAGTTTGTTATGCTTAACACACTCTTCAATGTAGCAGGTCCTTAGAACCATACTGAAATATTTTGTTTAATCTGTGAATTTTGCCTAAAAGCAGCTGTTTGATTTAGGCTGATAAAAAAGAGTGAATCCATGGGTGTATGAAAATGAAGAAAACTTTTGGTAGCTTCATAAAAAATACACTATATGAAGCTGTCACTGTTGCAGTAATTGAGAAATTCACAGTGAAACAAGCTCTTAAGATTTTTTAGAACAGCAGAAACATGGTAGCGTTCATATCAAACAGCTGTTCCATAATTAACAAGTGTTTGTACAGGACAGAAAGCTGGAATCAAGCATTTAGTAAATGCATGATTTTTCACCCCTTACAAAGTTAAAATTTCATATTAATTTTAGTCATGTTGTATAATTTCCTCTTACAAACAAAAACATCCATATAGTATTCTTTCCACTGCCTAAGTCCCTCTATTTCTTTAAGATCTAATTAATACTTGTAATTTTCCAAATGTGGCTTATCTCATATTTCTTAAAATACTGTTTATTCTCTCATCCAGTATGTTGCTGGAACAGAAAACTACTCTTGAATTTAAACTTATTTCTGAATCATTAAGTCACCCATTTCATAAAATAAAGATACTTTAATATTTATAATATTTTAAGTGTCAGGATTATTCTTAGTAATTTTCTTGAAAACCATTTAGTTTTCTGTGGCATTTCAGAATTTGGTCTTAGAATCCCAACACTGGCCATATAAAAATGCTACAGCAAACTAAATCTTGTGCAAAGTTTACTTCTATTTTTTATATAAGGCGTAGTGTAAAATTATGTGAGACTTGTCAACTAAACTCAAGATGACCATGATTAAAATTCAGCCACACCTTCTGAGATCTAACACTCTAATTCACATTATCACAGTATTCTGGCACCAAGTTCCATACTTTAAACAACAACATGTCCCATCTTTTCTGTTTATCTTTCCTGAATTCGCCACACATTTATTCTGACTTTTTGCCAACATTTTCCCTTTCCTTGTTCTTCATTGCCCTTCTGTCATCATCCTTTTGACTGCTCTTCTCCGTATTTTTAAAAAAAATGTCCTTGTTATCTTGATTAATCTCAACATGTAGAGTCTGAGTACACTGCTTCTGAAGTAATCTAAGAGGAGGATTTGGCCATTATTAAATGGCCTTGACCCCTTGAATTTTGTGAGTATGAGGCATGAAATCCCCATATAAGATATCATATATTATCATTTTGTTTTCTAATATCTGCATAATATGGAAACAGCAAAAGAACAGATGCTCTTCTAATAATCATAAAAAATATATATAACTGCACCCTTCACATAAACCCTGAATAGTTGTGTTTGCTCATAAGTAGTAAGGCCACTAGTGTGACAAGTATTTGACCTGCATTACAAGTCTTTGGCTTTTTGATTATGGCACATTCTTATGGAAGTTGGATTTTTTTCTGACACAGTTTGGAGGAGGAAAGGGTTAAGAGGTCACAGAAAGCAGGGATTCAAAGACAGAAAAGGTATTTGAATAAAACCAAACAAGTACCTTAATTTCTGTGTATTTTCCAGTATTTCTGTCTATTCAACCTGGTTACTTTAGGCACTAACCTGCAAAACATTTAATTTAAGCATATAACCAGGTTTAATCACATGTTTAAAATTAAATACAGGCTTTGGTTTCATATTGAACCAAGCCCTATGGCCCTCTGACTGGCTTAAATGGATTAAAATATAACTGTATTTCCATCAAATACAAATTTCAATACAATTTCAATCAAATTAGCTTGTCTAAATAATGCCAGGCAGTCAGGCAACTCAAAACAGATACTTTTTATTATTTATTTATTCCTGAAGCATGTTCATCACTTTGGTCCATCAAATAAGGGGGACTGAGGAAGAAAATTAGCAGACAAGGCTGAACTAGTTGAAATGAAAAAATAATAGTGCCTTCTTAAGTTTGCTAGCTAGCATGTGACTACTTAGGGAGAAAAACTTATCACCCATCACAGATATTACCACGTGTGCATGTATTTATATATATCTTGCAATTCCTGCAATTCTCTTTTGCTGTTTTAATTCAGTTTTTAAAACACGCCACACAAGCAGATACAAACAGGACCTTGTTTGATTTGATCAGGCTAGAATGGAGAGTTTGATTTGTTTCCACAGTTTTCCAACAGTTGACCTGAAATGTATCAAAGCAGTTGCCATCTCTTTTGCTTCTATCAAGCTGTCCCAATTTCCTAATTTCACCAGATCCCACAGTTGCCATGTCTGTGAAGTTCATTTGTTGCTCGTGGTTATTTCTTTCTAGTGATTAGTACAGCAGACACTCAGACTGAAAGTGATTTTGGGTCTGTAATTTATTCTAAGTTGGGAATGTACATGCTGAGGCAGAAACACTATATCCTACAATTGAAGCACGTGGAGATCAGGATGCTAACACCTTTGGCACAGAGTACCACAACACCATTTCATAGTCGCCATATTACTTGATGTTGCTGATACGTTATTAAATTGGAATGTGAACACGTACACAGAAAATTATGAAGACTTTAAGATTCTTTGATTGTGGAATTGTGCTAGACCTCATGTGCTGAAAGATTATAATCAAGATTATTAGATCCTGAGCACTTCCTTTCTAACAAATACTGTGCAATTTATCACTGATATTATTTCATACAATCAGTCTTGGTTTAAAAAGAAACAAAGTGAAGTTCATACTAAATATGAAACCAAATGTCATTTACTTTTAATCTCTGTCACCATGTGTTTTCATTGTTATTAGCTTTGCCTCAAGGTAATGACAATCATATACATATCACAAAATATGTTTTCAGAGCTTTGTATTTTTCTTAGAATTCTTTTCCAAAATGAAGAGGAAAGGTCAGAGGGAACTGGCAAAGAAATTATGCAGCAGCCATGAAGTATTTCTTCAGTATCAAAATTCAGTCTTTGCTGAACCTTCTTTTAAGACAGCATTTTGTTTACTCTACAAATCTAAGTAGGACACTGACAGGGAAAATCCAAACATAAGGCTTGGCACATGGATGGTAAGGCAAATGTTTCCTGAGAACAGAATTTCCATTGAGACGAACCTTCAAACTGTAACTGCAATTCATGGGGGGTGCAGGACAGCTGCCAGAATGGGAGGGTCTGTATTGGCCAACATGCCCAGGCAGCACCTTGCCATAACATCCTCCTCTCTCCTGAATCCAAAGGGCCACTGTAGAGCCACATCAATACACAGCCATTGAGATCTTGCCCAAGCACAGGAGGCCCAGAAAGATTTTCTTTCTGGCATTTGGAGCTACACTAATCAGGAAATTTGGCACTGAGAGAGGAGTAGAAGGAATCCCACTTCATAAAACAAACTAAGTGAACACAAGGGAGAACTTCCCAAGCAGGAAAATCTCTGACACACAAAGAAAAGTTTAGGGGACTTTTTAAGCGAGCAACACAGGAAGAGAGAATTTTTAAAATGCTATGTACCAGTTCAAAACTGCATGAAAAATTGTTAGGATTTTGAGGAGCGTCATACAAAAAAAAATCATGACAGACTGTCATGTTCTCAACATCACAATAGTAGTGACATATGTGGCTTTCCTGTTACTCTTTGATACAGAATTCAAAGCCATTAATCTATAAAGGTTATTGACATTAGTGGTTCACTAAATGTCTGATACTAGAACATTTAATGAAGAAGAAGAATTGTTTTCAGAAGCAGACATATTCTGACAATAGCCCATAACTCCTTGCTGACACAGACATAAACATGTCAAAAGCTCTAAGCTTTAAATTTTAAGACTTCCCTGCTTCTAGGGCCATGTCTTCACAGTGATATGTAGAGATACCTGATCTAGCTTCAAATGCATTTATTAGCAGACTTGACAAGACAGTGTTCAAAGTCTAAATTCTTTAGCTGATCTTAAATCTTGAGGACAAGTAGTTGCTTTTCATTTTGTTTGGTCACCTCCTCTGCTGGTACCTCTGTCACTTCTGGTAACTTAGCATTACTCTAATGGCAATATTTACAACTGAAATCACAAATGCAACAGAAGAAAAACAATGTATAGATATGTTTCAATTTTAAAGTACCCTTTTGTGTTAGAACCTTCCAATTACTCATCTATAAGCTGTGTAATTTATTTTCTTGAGACTTCATGTGCAGGCCAAAATTAAAAGTACAGTGTCCTAAACATGACAAAGAAAGAATCTTCCCCACTTTGGTAGCAATGACATTGCTGGTGAGTTTTCACTTGCAATCATTGCACTATTTGCCACACCTGGAAAGAAAAAGAGATGAGCGTTTGCCTTTGCCTTATGCAGAACATTTAAAGTCAGTAAAGCTGTGGTTGGCACACAAACAGCTAATATCTATTATTTTTAATTTAGAAAGTACTCTGTTAATATTACAAATCATTGTAGAATCATCCTTGTAGCCCACATTCTTTACCATTTTTATAAGTAACAGCAGTTTTGTAGAAAAGGTTAAACTTGACACTTGTAGACACCTCATTCTTAAGATGGGAAAACACACTGAAGACATTACCACCTCCTCTAATCTGCTGACATTCCTAGGCCTCTCTCCTGTACTGCCTTTCTTTTCACACTTCTCTTTCTTCAATGCAGCTTTTAGAGAGAACAAAAAAGAGAATTTTCCATACTTTGACATTAACAAATCTCTCTTAACACCTCACACCTCTTCACTTTCCACTGCTTTTTCCAACTAAGCTAAATGTCAGTGGGAACTTTTTTCTCTTCTTACCAGATATGCCTTACTGCACTCTTTTCTGATCACTTAAAGAATTGCCCTTGGCTCAAATGTTACTGATTTCCCACTGCTTTGAAATAATCAGTCATCATTCCTTCCAAGGTCTGTCTTCTCAGGAATATTGTATTTCTTTGATCAAATGGTCCCCCTAACCATCTGATTCTTTCTGCAACCTTTCTTTATGGCTCCACTAGCAAGACCAACTATTCTGTTCACGCACAGTAACTCCCAGAGCTTTCTCTGGAATTTCACACTGTCCACATTCTAGTTTCCGGATTTGACTTGCAGAAATCTCTAAGTCCAGCAAGCTCCTGGCTCACAAATGAGTCTGATACAGACAAACTCTGACAGACACACATTTTTGACAGTATATTTTGCATTTGTGGAACAGGAAAGTTAATCTTTTTGTTATCAAAGACTGTATTCAGCAGAGAAATTTCTCAACTCACCATACTGGGAGACATTCAACTGGTATAGCTTTACACATATAAGATGCTAAAGGATAGAAAACAGAATAAAGCTTTCTGATTTTGCTACCTCATATGTAGATACTTTGAGTCTCTTGAAAATGCAAGCACATATTCTAAATGTGTCCCCCTAAACCAGGGGACACAGCGCACGTAATCTTGGAAAGTATTCGGATCCAACAGCAAAAATTGAGAAGGACACAATCTAACTTATTCACATTTTAATTGAGTTATTGATTTCAATCATTCACCCTACCAGTTTAATATCACCCAGGACATTCTGCAATACCCCAATATCCTAACACAGAAATGTCTGCTTTCTTGCTGGTGTCAAATTCCCTGTTGCTGATCCCATCTGGTGCTTTAAGTGACATTTCTGGCAAGCACTGTTCTAGATTAATCTCTTGTAAAACCCATCTGCCTTTTCCCAAAAGAACACCAAGTGCTTCCTGTTGCCACTCAGGGGAAAACATGGTAAGAAAAATGTCTTTCCTCCTCAGCTAAATGAGTGCTAAAATGGTTGTTTTTACTCTTACACACCCTCAGTTTCCATTGTGTCTGGATAGATGTTAAGCTACACAATACTCCCAACTCATTCATATTTTGAGGTTCATCTTTTTCTTATCGTCTACATTAGATTTATGCATTCAGGCATCCCTAGACTTAAATAAAAGGAAAACCATCAGTGTTACCTAAGCCAACTTCACATCTACCGAATTTTGTTTCTAAGGTTCTTTGGAAAAAAGAAATCTTTCTCCAAATTCCTAAAGGATTTCTCAATGCCAACGGATGTCAGTAATAATGAACAAGAAAATGAGCAATCAATTAACTATGTCACTACATTACTTTTATTTCTATGAAGGGACCAGAAGATCTGTGTTAAGCAGGAAAAGAGCAACTTGCCTTTAGCACAAGCAGAAACCAGAATTTGAAACTCTAACTGAATTAGAGACACCATATCAGTCTTCATATACAATGCCACCATCTAGCTCTTCATTACCTTTCATTCAGAATAAAACTATCTATCTCTTGAAACCTGACTAGCCTGAAAATGCACTTAATAGAGTTTGCTACAGTGCACACTGGCTTCCTGCTTTGCAGGGGACAGACCTATTCTCAGTTATACACATTTTATGCCTAGAAACTCAGTAAAAGGATAATCCACTGAAATGTGTGTATGTGTGTAGAACTCCAATGAAAACACAGGCAGAGAGAAATATCAAGCATCCTTAAAAAGCTGACAAGATTTTATGTTATTTTTTTTTTCATTTATTACATGCAAAATCCCATCTGCAAAACTGATTTCATACATCGCTTTCAGCTACAGATATAATTCCTAAAACAGCAGCAGGAAAGGAAGCAAAAAATATCTAACATTTCTTAGCACATCTATGCTCTTCCCTTGTTCTTTGAAAAAAACAAAAGCATTAAAAAAGAAAATTTTCACAGCTTGCTCAAATTTGGTGTACTTATGATGTTATCTGAACAGAAAGGTCAAGCTCAGCAAAAGAAAAACAAGATTCTCTGCTTGAATCAAATGCAATAATTTTCTAAAGATTCCTAGGTTGCCATTAGGAATACTCATCAACTCTTCACAGTTTTGTATATATCTATACTCTAAGAAATATTTTGAGGATCTCAGTGACATATACAATGATGCTTGTATGAGCATATGAGGGACAATTTGACAAGAGACATTTGAGGTGAGTCAAGACATGCAGATTGATCACTGCAGTTAAAGTCCTAATACATAAGAACCTAGAATCAACTGTGTCACTAACAATTTGCTCACATCACAGTGGTCTTGAAAAGAACTCATCAGTCTTTCAGAAGACTAAAATACTGCTGATTGCACTTAAACCCTCTGGTTTCAACAGCAAACATAAACTGGTAAACAAACAGGTAAAAGTCAAGCATCCCTCAATATTTAGGAGAAAAAATCCTGCTATCTAGAAAGATTTGTAAACCCTGATGCTGCAGAAAAACTTAAAATGAGAGGTTCCTGTTCTTGTATTATGTTCTTAATTGGTGCTAAGTATCATCCATAAACTGCTGGGCTTCCAAAATGAACCTGAAATCTCCTAGAGAAAACAGACTGCCTAACAACTCCTTAAAATCAAGACTCTGGAAAAAAAATAAGCAGGCAGACGTTGGCACACCTCTATCAGTAGTTATTTCTAATAGCTTTATACTTATATATAGTCTTCATGTATATGTGTGTTTGCATATATGCAAAAGATGTCACATTCTTAGTTGGCAGCTGTAGTTTTGTGACTGACACGAAATTAAGAACACAAATTCATCACTAATCTTCCTAAACATGTTGCTCCAAGATCTTACTTAAAAAGCCAGTTTAAAACACAAACACTCACAACTTTTGATACTCCTCAGCTAAATTCTACTGATTGGATTTTTAAACTCCTGTCTTGGAATTCTGTGCTCTTTGGTTAATAGAATTCTACATCAGAATAACATCAGTTCTGCTTGAATAAGCAAAGCAGAGTAGTTCCAACTGCACCAAGAGAGCATGCAAAGAACCATCAATAAGCACTCAAGAGATGTATCTTGAATCTACAGTCATCTCCACAGAATGCTCTTTATCTACTAAAACATACTTTATTTCCCGACTTTTGATGCCACTTTTGTATTCTACAAAACACTGAGGGTGGCTTTTTTCTATGCTGAAAAATTCATGCAGCTCCTGTTGTCCTGTTCCCATTATTTCCCCATACACTCCCTATATGGTATCTTTAAGAGGAATATTTTTTAATGTACTGCAGGCTTATAAAGGGAACACTTGACAAATTACTTCTGTTATGACCTTTACCTTCTCTTGTGATCTATCACTCAGTAAATGAAAAGTCCAAGGACATCTCAGCCATTAGGTACTCTTGCCCTCTCTTGGAATAGTTGTATTCATAGATATGAGTGAGTGACATGAATTGGGGCATCTTTGTATTTTAATCCCTTGCATTTCCCTGCATGGGTAAAAATGCCAAGTGCCAGTTCACATATGCAGCTTGTCCTATTCCTTGCCATGCTTTTCTATATTTCTACTGACAGGTAGAGCATGAAATAAAAATGTCTCCCAAAAGTTTTGGGGGGTTTATTAGGTTTTATTTTTAAAACAAGTCTTTTCTTGTTAGAAGTGATACTGGTAGAATGAAACAAGTATAAGAATGGCATCAGTTTTACCAAAAATGAATAGATGAGGGAAAAAATTCCATTGCTATGAAGGAGCTCATCTGAGTAAGGTAAGGTTTGCCTTTGTTCTCTTTCTGAGAGTATTTTCTAGTCTTGTGCATAAATTGGAGTAAAAACTCTAAGCAATTTCCCTAGAAAATTCACTCCAATGCTGGGCCATAGTTATTCTACTGTAATTTAACAGACCCTGACTGTGACATGGTATGGTTTATATAAGTGGAGCAAAAGTCACTTACATAAACTTGTTCCCAGTTTTCTTCAGATTCAGAGCCACAATCTCCCAATAAGCATTAATTATCACAGGAAGTGTGGGTGAGGTGAGTACTTTCAAGTGGTCCTTTTCCAGAAGATAAAGCTTAGTCAGCTAATAACGTGGCAAGTTTTGTCCTGTAGAAAGAGATGATCAAAAGGAGCTTTCCTACATACTCACAAATAAGGCTTTTACAAAAGCCTGTAATAGTAGGGCAGATTTTCAGTTACTGAACAAATCATGTCTCTACTAAATTGACTCCAGTTTGGATTTTTCAGCAAGCAACTCTGAGCTTGAAATGTATGCTAATGAAATATGTAAAGGTATCATGGATGCCCTGTTATTTAAAGAAGCATACAACAAATGAATACATGTTCTCAAAAGACGGGGCCAGTGCTTTTGGGTAGTCATTCATCAAGCAAGGGCCCATTGGGGGGCATTTGGAACTTCATATTTGATGATACTCCTCCGGTGTTTCATTAGTTCTGTTCACTTAATTATGGCTTGTCTAAATGATCACTTAAATTTTTTATAGAACCAGATTCCCTTCAAAGAAGCCAGTCATGCAATACTAAAGGCATGTGGCTTTATAGCTCCTAGCAGCCGTTTAAAGGAGTGGAATCCCTCTGGAACTCCATGGAGATTTCAGTGGGCACAAATGCAGTGAAATATTATCAATTTTGCATTACTTTTATACAGAGCAGGTGTCTCATTCCTACTCAGGTGCTGAGAGAAGATGAAGCATCAAAACGAGACAACAACTTCACTTTAAAACAATTGAATTACGAGTATAAACTCTTTTCCCTGTGTCTTTATCTGGATATGTTTTATGTCAGTGGAGAGCCACGCTTACAAAAGATAACTCTCCAGCAGATATGGCTTAAAGAAATAGGACATTATAATCACAAAACTTGAAATAATCGCAGTATTTTTTCCCCCTCAAGTGAAAACAGTTGTGAAGGGTACAAGTGTCATGTTTAACTTGTGTGCTCAATCACAAAGGAAGATCTTTCTGCTAGTTCACAGAACTATTTTTTTTCCACATATAAAAGGTTAAAAATATAAATCCAAAGAGTCCAGATGAATGAGTTAAAATTCCAGTCCCACTATATGATCATTTTAATGACTGATTTCAGCAAAAGTTTCACCTGGCATTTATATAGCTCCAGCCTGAACCAACTTCCTTCATAATGCCTGCCATGGAGATCTGCAGACAAATTCATGCATCAATGCCATAATCATTATTCAGTCAAGTACCCAAGGGGGGTGAGAGCAGAGAGAGAAAGGAAATAGATACTCAGTGAACCTCCACTGAGTATGCAATTCAAAGATGTTAATAAGCACAGCCGTGTGGAAAAGATCAGCAGACTTGCTCTGCCTCCTCCTCAGCAGTCAATGCCCTCTCTGCGGACCACAGAGTTTCCTCTCCTACATTTTGCTTCAAATGGAAGAATTATTCTGAGCCAGTACTCCAGTGTGAAATGAATGTTCGACTAAAAACAATGCTGTTCCTAGGGCTATCACAGGAAACCCCCCAGCACAACATCCTGGATAGGCAAACCACTTCAGTCTGTCATACAAATGTTTTAATTTTCATTTGTTTCAATCAAAGTTTTTTTTCCAGTCCACTATGACAAGGCTGTCTCTTTAAAAGAACTCATGTGTTTCAGGGTGTAAATACAAACTTCAGCAGTGAGGATGAATACCATAAGTATGGAGGTAACCAGTCCAATGGAATGCTCACCCCAAAACTGGATTATCTCTGCCTCTGTTTTCTGGACAAGATTTTTAGGGGAACTCAAATGCTTCAAGTTTTGCAATTCTTTACTCCTTTAAAAAAGTTTCTCTTGTAGTTATAAAACAAATACTGTGTACTTTGTAGGTCTTCAATTTTCTTTAGTGCTTTGAGATGGACTTGAAAAGTTTTTTTAATTGCTTTCATAATGAGGATGCACAGCAGAAGTAAATTTATTAACAACAAAACTAACTATAGTTAACAAATGTTATGTTTCTCTACCTGCATTATGTACATCTATTTCCTAAGATCACTCTTTTCTGTTCTGCCATAAAGGATCTCTTGATTTAAAAAAAAAAAAAAAAAGAAAGAAAGAAGACAATCTGCGATTTCTGTCATTTTCAGCAAAGGGTTGTGGGTGAGCTGGACAGTTTGCATATCCTATTGTGTTCTTTTTTATACAGTTTTTATGTCTCATCTGCATATTTTTTCAGATAGGAAATTCTAAGCAGAGAAGCTTTTCTCAACAGCCAGAAAAGGAATACTGAAAGAGTGCTCTAATGTCTAAAAAATATTGTTACTAAACCTCCACTTCTATTTTCAGACTTCCCTGGAAATAACCTCCTCACTGGTGTGTGCCTACATGAGAGAAAAGGGCAGTACACCACAGAATCACTATTTGTGAAGCACAACTGTCATAGCTTGTGAAGACATCTCTGGTAGTTTGACTTTAAAAAAGTATTACAAAAATCTTAGAACCAGCTTCAAAAGTGCAGTGGCTGCACTGTGCAGCTTTCTGACAATTTCTGTTCTGGCTCTATTTTTACATTAAAGAAACTCAGAATAAAAGAAGTGCTGTGGTTGGGGGAAAAAAAATATATCCAAACCACTGACACTTAGGTAGTTACATTTAGCAGCTTTTCAAGGTTTTGATCACCTGCCACTTGTCTGAAGGTGATATATGGTTAAACACTCCCAGCCAAAAGCAGTTTCTGGGAAGAAGATATTATCACTGGAAGAGTAGCAAGGGGTATTGATCATTCTGCAGTACATTGAACTGTACCTCTGAGACTTCAGATTTTCTTCCTCAATACACAGACAACTGTAAGAATTTGTCCTTATTGTTTTTAATGACTCTTAGCCAACTAAGGTTTCTTTTTTTTTTTTTTCAATGTCTTCCTTTGGCCAAGCTTTGGGCGTACAGTAAGAGAATTATTTTTACAATTAAAATTATTATTACAGGTAATACTAGAGAAAACATCAGAAAAAAATCAAACCGATTACCACAAGGAGATGAATATCTACAAAGATATAGAGCTACTAAAACGTGATGGAAAGTGATCACCAGACTTCATTTTCAGAGCAAAAGGGCTCACATTAATACAGATAAAAGGGTAAAATCTTGATCCAAAGCACATTAATGTCAATGGAAAGATTGATCAAGCTCTAATTGCCATAGGGAAAGATGAGACTGGGGACAGGTCAGCCTTCAGAGAATGGATGGAGAAAAAAATTACTGAAATGTCAGCTAAATCACAGATTGGGAACTAATCTGCTAATCTGTAGTAATCGCCCCAGTGGAAAGTTTTTGCTTCCTATAAAAAATGTAAATTAAATTGCCTGTGCTTGCTCCAATAATAAGCAATTTACTTACATTGGCCTTAGGTGTCTAAGGAAGGCATACAGATACTTCCTGGATACAAAGGACAGGCTCCAAATTGACACCTAGTCTACCATCCATTCACCTGTTTAAATACCTCTAACCCACAGAAGGAACACATTTGTGCATATGTTTGCTAAATAGTCAGTTCCGATTCTCACTTGCCTTTCTCCTGATATCTGAAAGTGCATTTTTCCCTCTTCATAGGAAAGCCTAGCTGGAATATTGAGTATACACTAGTTTGCAGGCAGAGAAGTTTGAGAAACCAAGTGCTAGACACTTTGCTCCTTATGGACAGTTTTCTATAGTGTTTTGCCACAGATTCAGAACGGTAAAAATGGCCTTGGAATTTCCCTTAGCAGGTACCATCAATTTTGTTCAGAGGGAGGTAGAGATATGAATTACAGTGGAACTGAGTTTCAGGCTCCAGAGACACCTCTTGCTTAATTCGGGATTTTGGGAACAAATTCCAACTTATTTGTGAACAAAATAACTACACTCTATATATAGGCATACTGTCCCATTCTAAATCTGTGAAAAATCAAGAAGTTCCCAGATATCATCTACGTACCAAAAATACCCACATAAGACATAGTTGTATTTTATGATGATGAATCAGCAGTGACAGAAAAACTCTGGAATCTTGCTATTGAAACTCAAGGAAATCATGCACATCACAAAAAATAAACAGATTTCAAGATTCAATTGATATGCCATCCCAACCTTGGATACTCAGCAAATTACTATGCTACTTCAATTTACCAAACAGTTTTCACTGAGAGAAAAGGAAAGTTCAACTACATATTCAAAACCAAAAGAGAAAAAGTGATTCCCTTTTGACTCTTGAAATGAATATCCCTGAGGTATCAGTACCGGCACTTATCAGTGTAGGGCTGAACCCAGGTCAGCAAATGTCTAGTACCTTTCCTGTGCAGATGTTGGTATTCCTGAAGTTATTTCCCTGGACTATGAGATGAGAAAAGAAATAAGGAAATGGGAGCACTCTTACAGAGAACCACAGACCCCCCTTGTACAATGTCAGAAGACTCTTCATCATAGCAAATTCTCATGTCACACTTTTTTGAAGATTATATTTCAGTATTTCTGTATGTGAGCTATATAGACATGATCCCACCAAACTATTGGATTACTAAAAATCAATTTACTATGGGATTACTTAAATACCATACTATGTATCCAGTGACTAACTGCACATAGTGTGTGTGATATTCTGACTTGAGTGAGCTCAGCTCAGAAGGCACCTGCACAAAGCTTTTCAAAGCAACTGCAATAAATTTTACTGGTTGTGGGAAACCTTATAAAAATTAAATAATGTCATGCTTTATAAGCATTTCATTCAATGTGACTAAACACATGGATAGCATCGAGGATGATATTTAACTTTTTCCATGTGCAGATTTAATACCACAAGAAAATTTGAGTCCCCTATTGCTAATTTTCCACCATGTGGTAACTATTTAGTTGTTTTTAAACGTTACTGAATTACAGAATTAAATTACAGATCACAGCAACCACCAGTGGGCATTGTATGTCCCTCTGGCTTAGCACAGGGTCACATATACTGGCATTAAATCATGAGAGTATTCCTACTGCAGTACTGGTTGAGTTAACACAGGAAAGAACATGCTAGCTGGCAAGATCACATGCTTATGTACTTCTAAAAATAGAGCACACTAATGTCAGATTTGATTGATGTGACTCCATCAGGTTCCCATCATTTTTAGCACACCTGTGACAATAATACACTGTAGAGAGGTACACATAATGCTGGTGGAAAGCCCTGTTAGCATACATACCTCAATTAAATCAAGTCAGACTAATTTATACAGCTGTGCAGGTCCAGATGTAAAACAAGAAGTGCCCATGAAAGCTGAGGCTAGAAACATTCACAACATGTAAAACATGAAGAAAGTATGGTTTTTAGCGTCCCTCACAGGTTAGTTTACAACCTTAATCACTCTTTTTGGAGAGAGAAGCACTTTAACAGACCCACTGCAAACTACCAGGAGAAAACGAAACAGCAACCACAAACATTACATTCTTTCAGTATCAGTGATGAAGACCATTTATTTCTAGTGGATGAGTGCAACAGATCCTTGTTGTCTTTCAAAGTACAACATCTTTTCAAATCTAACTCAAGTTCGGAGATTTTTCTCTACTTTATATACTAATGTACATCAACACTGTGGTATCTGAATATGTTCCTCAAAAGCAGGAAAATATCTGCCAGATCCTATTCACCCCAAAATTATGTATAAATATACAGGATTACAAATATACTGCCTAAGCTTTATGGAGCATGAGAAAGACTCCTGAAGCATCCAAATTCACAGTTCCTGAATTAGTTTATTTCTTTACATACATCATCTTGGGGGTGTTTGAGACAACACTCACAGCAACACAACAGATCATAATCAGTATTGATAAGAATGGAGCAGAGTCCAATTCCTAGCAATGTAAACACAAAGATTTTAGCTATTCATTTTAGAAGAATCAATGATAATTTATGTAGCCTTAGCCATATTTAAGTCTCTCCTAGTCATTGTCTCTCAGTATTGAGGAGAACAAAAATTTCCCTCACAGTTTCTACTACCCAATATTTTTAAAGACATACACAGAAAAAGAGTGAGTAGTTGTTAAGAATAAGTCCCAATTATCTGCCATTGTATTCTCTCTAGACATATTACTTACTTAAGGGAGTAATGAGAGCAAGGTGTGAGTTTTGTACCTTGTACACTGCTGGTTCCAATTTATACCTGCCAAAACACACTGTATTAATATTATTATTAAGAACAGTAAAAGGCAGAGGAAAGGATGGAAGCAGATCCTCCCCTCAAAAATCATGACCAAAAAAAAGATGAAATTGCAAAGAAGGAATGAAGAAAAAAATGTATGGGGGATACCCATACAGGGGGGCAGCAGAAAATATACAAAAGTAGAAAGGGAAAAAAAGCATCAAGTAAGGATCAGTTCTTATGATTTCCATTTAAAAAATCCTGTTTGACATATTGTGTAAAGTGCTGAATACACTTTCATTCATCTGCTCAGTAAGGTCTGTATTCTTGAGAGTTTTAGGATAGAAAACCCATTACTTCGCCCCAGGGCTCAAAGGGGCTCAGTGTCAGAATACACATTAATTCTCAGAACATCCTTTCACCTAAGCCTGTACTAAGGCCCTTGAATCATGTTCCTGTCTTTGTATTAGTAACTCCTCATGCATATTTGCCTGGAAAGTATCTTGTATACTAACAGCCTTTTGATACACAATTCCACATAATTTTAGATCTTGTTGTATTTAAATGTTACTGTATGTTATTTAGCAACTATTAAATTGCAAGTACTGAAACTGCATAAACTACTGAAAAATTCAGACAGCATCAGTCTGGCCTTTATGCTTTTTTTGTGCTCAATATCAGACAAACAACACTTTCCCTGGCTAACTATTTTTTGGCATGAGGTAAATATCCAAGACCAAAGTATTTTCTAAATACTAACTGGATATTACAACTACACAACTGCTGTGTGGACAACGGGCTGTACTTGCTCTTCTTTCATTAATAATGCTAAGCTCCCAGGAGCTCATTAACAATCTTCATCTAGACAATCATTTAAGCATCATGTCTGATGAACAGGATATGGGTCAGTGAATTAGCAAGTAGTCTTTCACTGAGACATCACTCCACAGCTACAGCATGGCTTGTCAGACCAATTCGAAAATGAATGTACACAGATCTTCATTTGCCTCTTACTCAAAAAACAAGTTCTTCCATTTCTTACTTCCAGTATGGCACCATATCCTCCACTCTACTCCATCAGCCTCTAGTGCTTCAAAATTTCACAAAATAGGGGGGAAAAAGACTACACAGCATGCATTTATTAACAGTTTCTGTAGAGAGAGGCTTATCTTTCAATCCATACCTAAGATTGTTTCTAATATGTCTTATCTGATTGTACTGGTTGAAAATCTTAAAATAGCTCTTACAAAAGGAAAGACCATCTTTGTGTTACTTGTATTATAATACAAAAGCAGTTTATTAGTACCTAAAGAATTACATCTCTGCACGAGATTAATACAATTCTCTTTCTGCTGTAGGCAAGATAATCTTTGCCAGAATTTCAAAGCTCCTCCTAGCATCCTGAAGAGGAAAAAATTCCTTGTAGGTAAAGGGAATTGAGCATTTCTATGTCATTCTACCATTTCCTTTGTTTGGAAATTTAAAAGACATTGCTTTAGAAGCTTATCTAATAAATCTTTCATTTGCTATATTATGTTCTATATATGTAGAATGTATCTTGCATTATGCAGAAGCTAAAATGCCAGAAGTATAGATTTGTGTGTGCCCATCACCACAGAAGAAACAAGAAGCACAATGAGGTAACTTTTCCCAGGGGAAAGAACATTGTCAGAGAACATTGTCATCTGCCTTAGAGAAAAACCAAAGGATTTCAAAACCCATCCTAGAGATCAGTTTAGAGTGCAGACATCAGAACAGATAACTCAGAGGAATAAAACCTGCAACTTCCTGTGTATATTTTATTACTATTTTCTGCATCCTGTAAATATTTGATCATTCAGTTAATATTGTAATGTTATTTGAATCATAAGTGAAAGGGAAGATATATTCTCCATTTCAGATTCCTGTGTCTTGAAGACTCCATTGATTGCAAGGGGTTTGGAGATTCTGAGCTCCAAGATAACACATAATGTCTTATTGCAACTGCAATTAGACTGTAAGACAGCAAAGAAATGTTTGTGGAGCCAACTTACCTCTGTTTGAGAAAGGTTTTTTTCTGTCTTTGAGCACATTACAAAAGCAGGCATCAACATTTATTTATGGGAGGAAGAAGAAGCAGGAGTACCTGCAATTGGCCATAGTGCAGACAACAGATGCTGGGCTAACTAGGAAAGAATGTTGCTGATGCAGTAGGTGAAGACAGCCAGAATTTTGAGAGCCTTGCCATAGAGCAAGAGACAAAACACCCAACCATGCTGAGCAACAGGCTGTGTCAAACAAAGCTTGGACTGATCCAGTGCAAAGAGGAAAAGATGGTACAGTAGCTTCACAGTGACACTATGCTACTTTCGGTCCTGCGGTTTTATTTCATCTGGTTGAGCTGTTATTTTCTTCGCCAAACATCTGTTTGTCATCTCTGCCTCTGCTTATGATCTACACTGGTATAGTGTTGATATGGGAGCGCTCAGACCGAAATTAGATACTGAGTTCCTGGACATCCTTCTTAAATCATTTCCTGGCACTACTACATGAGCTGCCTACAGTACAGATCTAATGCCAGAAGTAGCTACTGCTTTCTGGTTTCTATTGATCTGATAGTTGTCAGGGAAGAGGGCAAGCAGATATTAAATCTGCAGGTAACTACCTTAAATTATTTGCTAGGGAAATAGGATTAACCACAACTATCCTACAATGCAATGACAAGAATCTTGTACATATAAGCCTGCACATGAATACATAGAATGGAAGATTACCATAAATCAGAAATTTTCTTTCCTATCTCTATTTATTTCAGTCTTAGGATCTATTCTAGCATTTGCCAGAGAGGGGAGAGGAGGGAGTAAATAAAAGCCTTTGCCCTCCAAAATCATCTTCTGCCAAAGGAAAAAAAAGGAGAGATTGTAACTGTGGGAATAATTGGTCTTGTCAACAAGGGTTCTCAGATAACAGCTTTGGACTTGTTTAAAGTACCATAGATGAGAAACCTGGATGTTTGCATTGCTCTGAGGAAGCAAAAGCAGTAAAGAGAACTGTTTAAGCATCCCTGACATATGAAACTAAACTCTGCAGTTTAAAGACAGATTGCTTTGATTCCTCATGGCATCACCCTGCCACTTTTAAAGATCAGAGGAGCCTGTGAAGCTGTGTGGTTGCTGGCAAATTCACCACGTATGACAACTGACTATTAAGCAGCAATAAAGACAAACACTGATTTGTTGAGTGTTAGGGGAATACTGGACTGAAGACTGAGAATGGGAAAGTGAACAATAAAGAGCTGTGATTTCTCATAATTCATACCTGATTTTTTTTCCCCCTACATCCTGCTGGTCCTCTGTTTTTCACCTTCTCATATGTTGCCAATCCTTATTCACTCATAAAGTACTGAGAAACAGGTGAGAAGAGTAACAAAACATGGGACAGAATACAAGTCATGGAGCAGATGAGAAACCAGTGGTAAAAATTGCTTTCAGAACTAGGAATACTACAGGGAAATAGAAGTTCCTCTCAGATTTCTTCTTCTGCAACATCCTATTACCCTCTAACTGAAAGTAGCTCCAGTGTTATATTTTTATCTACTACTTTTACCATCAGATTTCTCAATTGTGTAAAAACACCCACTGCAACCACTGGATATCCAGTCATTACTTCTCTTTATCTTCACATGTTAGGAAGGAAAATCTTCATATACTAGGAAGCATTTCTTTCCCAAGGATAATCAAACACTGGAACACACTTCCAAGAGAGGTGGTTAATGCCCCAAACCTGTCAATATTTAAGATGCATTTGGAAAACACACTTAATGATATGCTTTAACTTCTGTTCATCCCTGAGGTGGTCAGGCAGTTAGACCAGATGACTGTTGTCCCTTCCAACTGAACTATTCCATTCTACTCCAGTCATATTTCAAGGAGCAGACCACATCATACTTTTTGCCTTTTCTAGCTTCCCCGTGTACAACTTTTTCTTTTGTAAGTCAAGCACAGTTACTCTAGGCAAAGAAAATAACCCTTCTGCTCCACTTAAATAAATAAGCAAATATAGAAAACTACCTCCCTCTCCATGTTTCCCATGTGTAATCTTAAACTGGTAGAGTTCGCATCAAGTTGTGCTGCCCTGCACATATTTACAAGATGTGGATGTATCCATGCACTTACAGGCACATTGCTGTACTATACTCTAAAAGCAGTGCCTCAAGCTAAATTACTTCTGAGACATAGAATTATACAATGGGTTTGGGTTGGAAAGTACTTTTTAAAGTCATGTACTCCAACCCTCCTGCACTGAGTAGGGAAATCTTCCAGTAGCCCAGACTGCTCAGAGACACGCCCAATCTGACCTTGAATGTTTCCAAGGATGGGGCATCCACCACCTCTGGGCAACCTCTTCCAGTGTTTCACCACCCTCATTGTAAAAGCCTTCTTCCTTAGATCTAACCTAAATCAACCCTTCTTCTTTTTAAAACTATAACCTTTTTTCCTAACACAAAAAGCCCTGCTAAAAACTTTGTTCTACCTGTCTTACAGGGTCCCTTCAAACATTGAGAGGCTGCAATTAAATCCCTCCAAAGCCTTCTCTTCTGTAGGCTGAACAAGCCCACCTCTTTCAGATTATCGTCATAGGAGAGGTGCTCCATCACTCTGATCATCTCCATGGCCTTCCTCTTAACCCAGTCCACAGTCCCTTCCCTTGCTGAGGGCTTCACAGCTGGACTCAGTAATGCCAGTGGCATCTCACACAAGTGAAGCAGAGGGGCAGAATCCCCTCCCTCTCTCTGCTGCTCATGCACCTTTGGATGCAGCCCAGAACATGTTTGCCTTCCTGGGCTGCAAGTGCACATGGCTGGGTCATGTCCAGCCTCTCATTCACCAGCACCCCCAAATCCTTCTCAGCAGGGCTGTTCATGATCCATTCATGCCCCAGAGTCAAACAACAAATTATGCCTAAGAGAAAACTAAAAGTGGGTAGGTGCAGACTGCTGTGAAAACTAATACATCAGAAGCAACCACTGCTTTAGCTCAGTTTTTCAAGTACTCCTTTTTAAGTGACCTTTGAAGGACTTTGATAGGCTGAATAGCCTTTCTCTAAATGCAGGGGATGAAGCTCAATCTATTTTGCACAAGGTTCAAGTAGCAGAACACCCTGAATGAAGCAAAAGAAGAGGTGTGAAGGACTTGGGATAAAGAGAAGGTGTTCACAGAGCTAGTTGTTATCAGACTGTGATCCATACCATCATCCTTTATATAGGTACTGTTCATTCCCTAATTACCACAGGATAATGAGTGTGCAGACAGAGTGGGCAACAGCAGCTATGCAGTACCTGTTCATTAACACAGCTGTAACCCAAGATCTATGCTTACACAGGTGATCACCTAGTGACAAAATAAAGTCATCTTACACAAGATTCAAGGTACAATATTAACAGCTTGTCTGTGTGCCTACACTTACAAAATATTACCCCTTTTCTTGTTTTTTTCAGAGACAGTCAGCTGTGGAAGCACAGAGTCCAGAGCCCTCCTGTGGCCTATTGCATCATCTATGCAGTTTCCTCAAATGGCTAAATTATGTACCCTTGGGAGATTTTAACGTCTATTAACTCAAATTGCTAATTGTTTAAAAAATCCTGCTTGTATTACTAAAACAGTTTAGAATTATTGTTGCTGAAGAAATGGTGAGGGTGCATTTTCCAGGCTTTTTATGCCTGATTCACATCAATAACATCCAAAGACAAATGGATACAAGCCCCAGTAGCAGAATTGTGACTTGGTGATCAAGTTGTAGCAGTTCATGCATTCAACTCTGAAAGCCCTTTTATCAATTCCTACCTGTTGGCCCAGAGCTGATTATCTAACAAAGCAAGCAGGATTTGGCCCACCATGTGCTCCATTTTGAAAGCACACAGCTGGGATTGCCAGCATAAGCAAATATTGGCAGTGTTTAACTCTGACAGGAATGCTCTGTTACATATGCTATGGGACTATCCAAATCCCTGACAGAAAATAAAGTGCCAGTATTTAAATAACCAAATCTTTAAAAAATCCACATTTGTTTATTTTAGAAGCTCTAAGTGTACTCCCTAGGATAGCTGCAGCACTGGAAGAAGGCTGTTCTGAGAATAATACATTTCCAAAAGAAAAAGTCTTATGAAATAAAAAGCAACAAGACAATTTCTCACACTCCTTGCAAGAATTAGCTCTGAACTGAAATTTTTAGTCTTTAAAGGAAATTGCCTTCCATCTAGAGTCCTGGATCACTTTTACTGAAGACTGTACCTTCCTCACTTTATCACCTTAGGTATCTTCTGGTGCTGGCTGTAAATCACAAACTCGGAAGAGAAGCTGCATCTATACCACGTTTACTGTGGCTTGCTTGTCTCCATTTGTTTAAATTGCCTCCTATCACAGATTGGCTGAAATTGGTCCAGGAATGCTGAAGCCTAGAAAATTTATGTATATTTGACAAAGTGGGCTGAAAGTTATGAACAAAATTATATTTATCATTTACCTTTCACAAGCTCACATAAATACTTGCCCTTCTTTCTGTACCTTGCAGCGCTCTAGAACAGAAAAAAGTTATGACTGAACCAAACATCAACAATAAAAAAGACATAAAAATCTAAAGTAAATCATAAAATTCTAAAGCAGTATCCGCTCAATGTCATTTACAATGCATCTCAATATAACTCATTTATTCTCTCATCTAAACTTTCTAAGCACACAGTAAACATTTAAAGAAACTTTTTTGTCCTTGTTGCTAAAGCACTTCGCACAGCGTTGGATTTCAGGAGATAATATCAATAACCCGTAACTAATGTTTACCTAAATGCAAGTACCCAAAAGACTGACTTGGAAATGGATGGTCTATTTACTTAACTTGTGATGAGTACAAACATTCAATCTTTAAAATTGATTTATTTCTAAACACTCATTCTTCCCCATTTGATTTTCTGACAGAAGTTACCTGTAGGTTAATAGAAAGGTAAAGCTGGAGTAGTCAGCTGCAGAATACTGAGCTCCAGGAATTTTACTGTAAATGCAGTTTCAAAGACAAGTCTCACACAAGCTTCCTTTTCATTCTTTTCTAACATTTACTTTCCTTGTCTTGAATTGCTTTCAGCCATATTCCAACATAATGAGTTTTTCTCAACTTATATTCAAGATTTAATACTCACTGAAAAACATTCACAAGAAAGGCAGATAATGCACCTTCTCCAGTCCTGGACTCCAGCTCAAGAATCATCATGCAGCAGTACATACAGCTGTAAGGCACATATGCATCTTGCACGGAACCAAAGCACCTTTTCCCTTTTCAGGGATCCTCTGCAGCGCTACAGAAACCCTTTGTTCTCTAGACATACACAGCTTTAAACAGAAGACATGGTAAATTCTCTGCCTTTTAAAAGGTGTGACTCAGCACTCAAAGGAGGACTGTGGTCCTCTGATATGGTCAGCAGCAATATCAATACATGGAATTAACTTGGAACCAGGGACTAGAAGTCTTCAGGTTTCACTTAAAATTAAAGCTCTGATTGCAATTATTCCTAAAGATGGAAATTTAGGAGAAATACCAGACATGGCAACAGCTAGCAATGCTGTGTCAGTCTCAAAAAACCTTTCCACCTCACCTCATCTCTCTGAGCACATGGGTGGCCTATGGCTGCCTGAAGAGATCAAGGGCTGACCTAGAGTGTGTGCTGACACAACCAACCTATTAAAGACTCAAGATAAAAGGGAGTGATGACAGAATTTGCTCTAATCACTTCCACCTACCTTGATAAAAGAGAAAAGGAAATTTCTCTGTCTCAATCATTCAGTTTGGAGAAACTGACTTGTTGGTAGGAGAAAACCTGCAAAATAATGCTTTAAAATATCTGTTAAAAGCCTCTTAATACATCTATGTATGTCTTCAGTATTTTTACCTGAAGGTCTTAAAGAAAAGTAACCAGTGATTTTTAGGTTTTTTTTTTTTTAATAGTTCAGGCTCACAAATCATTCTGAAAAATAAACTGTTGCCCAAATATTTCAGTTTATTCCCACGACTGAAAAAGCAGATGTGTCATAACATAGGAGAGAGCTTGAAGAACTTTTGGGGGTAATCCTTCTGAGAATACCAACTATTCCCTTTAGCTGAGAATTTGTATACTTAGTACTACTGCATGAAAAGCAATTTTTAACCTAGAGTTTACTTTAAGTAGATAAGAGACCAAAGCCATGTTTCAAAGTGTTAGGACACATAAGTATGATAACTGCCTTGCCAAACAGAGCTTATCCAAACGACAGTGTGAAATCCTCACTGTTTGCCTGTATTAGTTTTAAGTGCCTTCTAAAACCAACTGTCATCAAAACACATATTACCAAAAGGATGATTTTTTTTAATTTTTTTTTTTTTTTAATATGCAGTATGTTTGGGGAAATACATACTACACATTGTGTTTGTGGCCATATTTGCAGCGGTCTCAGCTGTTTCCCATCTACAAAACAAGTTACCAGGATGGGAATGGAACTTCATTTGCAAAGTAATGGCTTTCAAATCAAGAAAACTCAAGTCCTCCATCTTATTACTATTGCTATATGTTCAAGTGCCACAAACTCTAATAGCACTAGAGAGAGAGAGAGAATATCCCAGACTTGAAGAGACTACAAATTGTGAAGGAATTTCTGAGAGTGTTACATAAAATAGGTCATCAAAACTATTCCTGCGTATGAAAAGAAAAATAAAAATCACCTATTACTTTTGCCAGCCAAGAAACGAACCGAAACTGATTAATGCCAAAAACTGTAATAACGACCTGTAAGAACTGTAATAACAGAAAGCATTTAACTTCCTTATTTTTCTAATAAAGTTCAGTAGTTCAGTGTATTGCCCTTTCAACAATTTTTTCAGGCTATTATTCCAAGTTGCCTTGGTTTTATTGCAGATGTCAGAGGCTTGAGATGTTCAGTATTGGTTTCACATGGCAAGGGGTGTGAGGAGAAACCATTACCAGCTCCAAACCTTCACTGCAGGACACAGCTGGGGATATCAGGCAAGTTGGGGGCATCTCTGTGATAACTTATTTAAGAAAGGATAAAAAAGCATTGCACAGTAATTATGAGACAAAGAAGTGAGGGTAAAAAAATGCCACAAACAAGGACAGTGGAGAAGGAAGGAAAGGTGCTCCAGGGCTGGAGCAGAGATCCCCCAGCAGCCTGCCCAGAAGACCATATTAAAGCAGAAATTCCCTGCAAACCATGAAAGTGAAGCAGGTATCCCCTGCAGCACATGAAGGGCAACACTGCAGTGAGTGGGTGTGCCCTAAACAAAACTGCAGCCCATGGAGAAACCCCTGGTGGAGCAAGCTACTGGCAGGAACTGACACCCATGAAGGTCCCAGGTTGGAGCAATCTGTCATTTAAGAACTTTAGCCTATAGGACAGAAAAGTGTGAGGAGGAAGGAGCAGCAGAGACCAACTGTGTTAGACTGATTGTAACCCAATTTCCCATCCTCCTGTATCTGTGGGCATTAGGACGGGGTAGGAGAATGGAGTGAAGTTGAGCCTGACAAAGAGAGGGAACTGGGGAAGATTGTGTTATATCTGTCTTTTTTTCAAGCTAAGTCTGTTTTGCCCCTGATGGTAATGGATATCTCAGCCATCTTTATCTCAGCCACAAGCTTCTCCATCTTTTTTAATTCCTCTGTACTGTTGAGAAGGCAGAGTGCAAGAGCAGCTGGGAGGGAATCTGGAAGACTCCCAAGGTCACTTTGTCACAGGTCTTTAAGTACATTTACAGGCTAGATTTCTTTAGACACTTCACCATCATGGATCCTTCTTTTCATATTTGCAACAGAAAAACCCCAAAAATGGCCTTTACTGCATATTCCTTAGACACACCATAATATTTCCTTCACTAAATGCTTTCATTTGGAACATATGCAGCATTTACCTTGATTTACATAATTTTACAATTTTTTTCCCATGTAGCTTTACCTGTAATTATACACATGCTACACAGGGCTGCATCATTGTTTGTTGCATTTACTGCTTCCTTTGAGGAGATAAAATAGTGAAGATCTGAAATTGCATGCAGATCTTTCACTAATTTTTGTAATTGGATACAGACAATACATAGCATTTTTCTCATGTGCATCAAAACTTTTAGAAGTTTTATTTGTACCAAATCCCCATTCCAAGTGTTTATGACTTGGTTATAACCAAGAAACAAAATGAGAAAAATTCATCTTCCCATTGTCTATTCAAAATTTATTACACAGAAAGCTAAATAATTTTAAATACTAACTACTAGAGCTGGAACAACTAAATTCTTGCTATAGCTATTTTGCTTTCTGAAGAAGTCACATCTTATAACATGTTTAAAATCATACATGTAGATGTTACCACATCAAAACTGTATTGTTGATTAAACTGTGAAAATGATAGAACAAACCTGTAATGCCCAACAGCCTACTTGTCTACTGGTACTGATTTGGAAAACAAAATCTCTGCCAATATTCTCATCAGAATCATAGAGGTGAACACAAATGGGTAAAGACTTACCCAGGGTAATTAAGTTAATTCCCTTGGTACCATGAGTGTCCCACCCAGGAATGGTTTCTACAAACTTGTCAAACTCCATCCTAAAGGATGTTAGTTTTTCTTCTGATTTCCACTTAATTACATTTCATGTACATTTACAGGCACTGCTATTTAATTTGTAAATTCTCTCCAAGGTGCTTCATCCAGCTAAATACCTATACATTCTCTTAAGTTCTCATTCAAATTCCTGAGCTCTGGAGTTTTTAGCCTGAACAAAAGGAGGCTCAGGCTTATTGTCCTCCACAACTACTTGAAAGGAGGCTGTAACAAGGTGGGGGACAGCCTCTTTTCCCAAGTATCAGGTGAGAGGACAATAGAAAGTTGTGCCAGGAGGTTTAGACTGGATATTAGGAAAAATTTCACTGAAAGTATTACTGAGAATTGAAATAGGCTGCCCAGGGAAGTGGTTGTGTCATGATCCCCAGAGGTATTTAAAGCAGGTGTAGATGTGGCACTTGGGGTTTTGTAGGGAACTTGACAGAATTAGGTTTATGGTTTCTCTTGATGAGCTTAAGGGTCTTTTCCAACCTCAATGATTCTATTATTCTACAGCTGAATGTACTATGTATTCTCTCCTGTAATTGATAAAATCACTATTATTTTATGATTAAATTTAAACTAAATTTACTCATGATAACATAATCCATAGTTACTTTCTCTGGCATCTTGTTTTATAGTCCAAGAATCATTAAGTTCTGAAGAGATCTCCTGCGATCCAATCCCTTGAGTCCAACCTGCATGCTGAAGAAGGGTGAGCTAGAACTGTGGTTGCCATGACCACAGTGGACTCATACTCAACGAAAACAAGTTGAAATAAAACAATCTCTTCTTCTTACAGTGCTATCAGCAAAATGATTCTAGAATGCAAGTACTAATAAAAGCTAATATAAAACTAACTTCTAATAATTTTGTATCAGTCATAGCTAAAAAATTTCCCAGGTTCTGGAGCCTGTAGCCAAACAACTACTCTACCAACAGCACAGTGAAGAGCATCTGTGCTGTCTAAAAACCTATCTGTATGTTTGGAGCTTTATAAAAGCACTGCAAGTCATATCCAAACTAAGTTACACTTAACTTACTCTCAATTTTATCAGCTTCAGAGATGAGGAGAGTAAGACACAAAAGCAAGCAAATACTCAGACAATCAACCTGTTAGAAGAGGCAGTCATGGTAGCAAGCCAGTACAGAAAAACACGGCAATGTAAATTCAATACTGTCTTACTATATATCAATACTGTCTTAGCCTGTTGGAGAGAGCAGAACTGATCAAATGGATGACTGCTGCTCAATCTAACATCACATTTGAAGCCAAAACTGCTTTTCAGATAGCCCTTCAAAACACACAGACTCCATCTAGTCTTTCTCATTGAAAGCAAGTCATACAGAGTTATTTAAGACTATGTCAGAGACTGGGTTTTGATTTTTATATTAGGAGTCAGAAATCACATGAAAAACAACCTTTTTTTCATGTTGGTGTATTAGTTCTCTAAATCTTAGTTAAAAACAGAGTTTTGATTTTTCTGTTTGAAACAGAAGATTGCTTGTAGAGTTCATCTACATGCATGTCTGGGCATAGAGATGCACACACCTTCTCTCCATGAAAGCCTAGCATCACACAGAACACAAGAGAAACTAGAAGGGAAGAAGCCTAAAACTTTCTTCTGCTTCTGTGCTGGCATTGACAGGGTTAAATTGAGTGTCCATTTGTACTGCTGGTTCAGATAAATGGGTTTCATTTTATTGTTTACTTGTACTTGATAAGGTTCTTGGATTGATTCCGGTGGCTCACAATGCCTTCCAGGCACAGGATGTTATTCATACTACTGCATCCAAAGCCTTTCACAACACAGTTTTCTCTAAGACAGACATTACAAAACTAAAATATCAGCAAAATCAGTTTCTCCATTTCTGTAAAATGAAGAAAATTCTGTGAAATGAAACCAGTTTTGTCACAGTACAATAACCATGACAACCAGAAGTATCAAGAGAGATGGAAAAAAAATCCCCCTTCCATCAGAATTGGACAATATTAAAGCAGTGTGAAACCATGATTCACCTTAGTAATCCACAGCTATAAAAGTATCTAAACATGTTTCAAATCATAGAAGCTCCTCTTACAGAGCAGGAAAGTATTTTTAACTGAGTCAATTAGCAGCAGCAACTCAGGTTCCTATAATTGAAAAAATATGTCTCTCTCCTCATTGATCTTCATCTCAAATACAGTTAATAATAATGCCCAATGAACCCCAAAAGGATTTGCATTACTTAGCACTGGGAAATAAAGTGAATCTGATTACTTCACAGAAGACTTAATTCAAGCCTTTTTGCATCGCTGCCTCACCTCATCACTGACTTGCATAGCCTCAAAATATCTGTACATCTCTGGATGCCTTCGTTTCACGTAGAGTCTGCAATAAGATGTAAACTAACATCTAATTACCTAACAGAAATGCCACTAACAATCCTCACTAACAATAAACTATTTTAAGAATCTAATTGTCAAAGAAGTCAAAGAACTGATATTTTTATCCCCCCAGTCTGGTGATTGCGTTGAACCTCCAAGACTGGGCCTATCATTTTGGAGCACATTGAAAATTTTTACTACAGTAGCAATGGATAGTATTTTTGCTTGTGATCTTATCAAGAAAATACAGAGGTCATTAAAATAACTAATGTGTTAAGTATTTTTATGCTTTTCACACGAATTTGGAGAATACTTTTACCAACATGAGTTTGTCCCTACATTGCAGAACTAGAGAACCGGCTTTGTTTTTTATACATATACTCTGGTCAAAATCTTCTAGGATGATTTTAAACTTCTCCTGACATTTTGTTGAATCTCATCCAGTTCTTTCCTCCATGTTAGCCTGCTGTAAACTGGAGCTTTGGGACTGGCTGCACATAGGAAGTTGAACACGTTGCAATAGCAATTGTCTCAACAACACCTGTCTCACATATTCCTAGGGAATCCTGCTCCACAGAAACCACCCAAACATTAACTGAAGAAATGTTCAACACTGACAGCAGTTCCTATGAGTGGCAGCCCCCTCACCTGCTACACAGCTTACCAATTTTGGGCTTAGGGAACAGAGCAAATCACATTATCTCCTCAGCTTTCCTAGCTCAGTAGCCTGTACACTCACAGGACGTTAAGGAGACGGTTGTCAAAGTCAATATTCTCATCTTCGAGCCATCACTCACAGCAACTGCTCCAGGAGCACTACAGCAATCACAGCAAGTACAACATGGAGCACAAATCAGGACCTTTTCAAAGATTAGTGTTTGCGAGGACTAAACACACAGCCCACAGAGCTTGTAACCTGGTGAGCAAGGAATGTCTGAGAAGGTGTTTTCAATTCTGTCTTTCTTCAGCAGTTACATCCTCCCTCCTTACAAGGTGCATGAAGACAACTAGACTAGATAAGGATACACATCACTGTATCCTCTAGATGTATATAGGAGAGACAGTAGTAACTGGTGTTCCTCAAATCAAATTGCTATTAGTTTTTACCGGCAATCTGAATAGCATCATACAGAAAAAAAATAAAGATCTGCTCAGAGCACTTTTCTCACTAGGGCTCAAATCCTGGAACCTGAAGATATGTACTCAAAACCAGACAGAGTAGGGTATCAAATCCTGGTCTCTGACATACTGGATGATCACTTAAATGGTATGATAAAAATGTGAAGGATGTTTGAGTCAAAGGATTTATGTCACATGTGCTAGTTTAGAACTATCTAAACAAGAATCTCTTTGCCTTACTGTAGAGCAATATGTTCAGCATCATCGTCTTACATTCAAGGCCAGTTCTCTTACACCCATGAGGAATTTCACACCTGTGCTTGAGCTTTCCTTTCAAATTAGCTGCTCATCAACACTATTACTAAACAAACACGAAGCAGCTGTAGCGCTCAGACTATGATTAAAATTAAACTCTTCAAATCCAGCCTAGCTTAGAGAACCTCTGTACAGTTGTTCTCCATTGATTAACTCCAACTGGCTCACTAAAACTAATCTATTAAACCTAAAAAAAGTTTCAAATAAAGCCTTTCACATAAATGGGATCCAAATGATATTTCAAGTAAAACACAAAAAGATGGAGCCACTAAAATGTTTTAATAAAAATAAATAATTTATAGGTTTAAAATGCTTTTTCTTTGCCTTAGAGCAGTTAAACTGTGGATTACTTTATTGATTCAGCATTCATTGTTTTGCTTTGTACAACACTGGAAAAACAGAATAATGCCCTTATTGGTCTTCTAAGGGAGGTAATGGAAGATGATAGAACTACAAACCAATCAGCCAACTATCAGCTGCATGCACCACCTGTGGTGAAATGCTGAGTGCTTACTGGAGAGAGGGCTGTGTTCCAACCAGGCTATAGAATAGGTTTTCGATCTGAACTTCCCGGCATACATACCCCCTCTGTGCAGACAATGAAATACAGGAAAAGACAAATAGGGCTGATCCATAGGTCTGCATTATCCTATTTAGTCAAGATCTGATACACAGAATTAGAAGCTAGAAAGTTACCCACATAATAGGCAAATGAGTCTTCCTGATGAAGTCTCAAAACATTTCAGTAAAGAGTTCTTCACCTTTACAACTTCTCTTTAAGAGAAAATACATCTACAGGACGCTGCTAACTGAAACCCATAAATATGAGCAATACTAACCCAACCACATACTGCCCTTTCCCTTGTTTCTATTTTAAGCTGAAAGCTTTTGCCTCAAGATCCATGTCATTTTTACTGGCATGATTAAAGGGCTGAATCCATACCATGTAATGTTCTAGTTAAATTACTGGTATTTCACTAGAACTTAAACAGCCCTATAAACATCCCTTCATTAGTATTCTCATGACTCTTTTCTCCTACCTGCTTACTGACTTCAGCATTTAAAGTCTGCCAGTATCTTCCCCTCAAGAAGTAGCTGGCTGCTGATTCACTTTGACAGTGATTCCATCCCCACTTGTCCATCACACGCTATGCTACAAACAACCTCTCAAAAACTCAAAAGCTCATGACACCATTTAACCATTTTGAGATAACAGCCTGATGTATAGTATGGGTCCAGCACTAGGGATCTGTCTCTGAGTCATACACAAATATCACAGTCTCCAGAAACTGGCACACAGTTGAGGAAATGCCTCATTCCATTCCCTGTTTGTAACAGATTTAAAATCTGTGTCAAATTAATGTTAAAACAATTTTAAAAACAAACAAAAAAAATAAACATGTCTTCAGCTTTATGGGAGATGGGGAGACATAGAAGGCAAAATATTTGTGAGCTTCAGGGATGAATGAAGGCACCATAGAGCATGCAGCCTGTGTAGAGAATCTTACTGCACTTCAGGAAGAGAAAGAGAATGGAAACACCAAGGATCTGCCCTTCAGACATCAGCCTAGAGGATGACTATGTTGCCTTTCTCATGAGAAGAACAGACCACAATCCCAGTAGTAGCCAAAACCACATCATCAATCCAACCAGGATTATCCCCCAGCTTTTCAGTAGAGAGATTCTTTATGAAGGCATAGGACAGCACTATGCATCCAGATAAAATGAGTGTTCTGTCACCATATCAAAGGAGGGACTGGAAAAAACAGCCTTCTCCAGCTGCACCTTCTTCTTCCATTAGCTAGGGACTCACAGGTAATCTTTAAGAAACCCCAGCACCTCTAGGTTACTTTCACCTGAACTGCACTCCCACACATGAACAACATATCACTGCTACCAAGGCTTAAACATAATTTACTTCCAATTCATCAACTCCAGAGAAGAGTAAGGTACAAAAGCAGGTGTCAACCTGTTAGAAGTTGTAGTCACAGCAGTAAGTCCAATACAGACAACTTCAGAATTAACACAGACAGTGTAAATTCAATAGCCAGTCTTACTATACCTGTTGGGGAGAGCAGAACTAATAAAATGGTTGACTGCTGCTCAATCCAGCATTGCATTTGAAGCCGTAAATACTTTTTAGATGCTCTTTTAAAAAAAAACACATCACTGGCACCAAGCCAGGGGAGTTCTGTCACATGCCACCACAGGCAGGAGAGGAAACAAGAAGTGCCACCTGCAAGTGTTCTTAGCATCTCTTATCAGCACCCACACCCTGAGAAGCAGAGGGAGAAAAAGACCTAGCACCTTCAGGTGAGAATGGTGGGACTGTTGCTAGGTAAAGCAAGGAAGGGGGTTTCACACAGCAGAAGACTCTTTTCATTTTTATCCTTGTAGAGTTGTCACTGTCATTTGGTGGACAAAGGTTCTACTTGCAGGAGTGGGTAGGGATAAGCTGGGCATCACACTACTACAAACCTTTGCTTTTAATAGATGTCATGCCTTGGACTCATTTTGATCCCACAGGGTGCTTTTGTTTCTCATTGCCTTTACCATTTCAGGTCACAACATGATCAGTGTTTATGTTTGTTGTCCTCCTGTGTGTAATCTGTCTCAGGCCATAACTCAAGCATGACATAGGAGTACAGCAACTCTGAACTGATGTTGAAGCTTTCCAGACTATTGCAGTAAACTACATGAACAGTGTTTCAAACAATATTTGAAAATATTATGTGGTTGTGAATCTTGACTATTCCACATTCCTAGTGAAGGACAAGAAGGACAGTCCTTTACACACTCTGCCAGTCCCTGAGAAGAAGACTGACCTATACATAAACATCCTCTCTTCTTTTTAACACTCCAGCACAGCAGAAGAAAACTGAAGAGCTAATAAGTGGCTCCGCTTTCAGGACTCACTCCTTGTCTCATACCACAGGACTTCAAATATGATTTTTACACTACAAACTTGCTCAACTTCAACATGACTGTGGTCCCTAAATTCCATTACACTGGGAAGGGTAAAGAGGGAGCAGGGGAAGGAACCACAGCTCTTTTCTGCTTTCACTCTAACTTCAACCAGATGCAATTGTTGTCCTCTTGCATCCTGTCCCCAGGTGAGGGGGCCTCTGCACTCGCTGGGGAAGGACTGTTTGCCTTGCTCAGGATAGAGGGAATCTGTCTTTCACCCTGTCTCCACGGGAAAATGAGGTGCAATGCTATGTTGTGCATAACCTACATCTCTGACCATACATACACGGATTGACTTTTGCTATCACAGGGCAGAATGTTTTTTGGGAAGGGTTTAACTAGACTACTTGTGGCTTTCCACTAGATACTGGGAAAAAAAAACATGGCCCATTCATGGGTCTGGCAGAGCTAGACATTTTGTACCTCCTAGAAAAGGCAGTTTTGGGCACCTCAGGCAGTGATGAAACCGGAGCTAGATCTTGGCCATCTGCAACAAAGACATCAATGGACATTACCAATGTTGAATTTTTCCCCTGGACCCCAATGTAACCAGAACTGAGACCAGTTTCAATCCATCACAGGACTAAACACCCGAACAGGTCAGGGACAATTGCATGTCAGGTGCTCTGGTCCAGTTACAGCAAATCCTCACACACACCCTCACACTCCTAAGGATTCCACCCTCCAAACAGGCCAAAGCGTAGTAAGGATACAGCTCAATACTCTGTTAAGAAGTTAATTGGATAAATTACACCCCATCTACTGCACATATCAGAAATCCTTCCTGGATTATTCCCTAGTACTCTGGGATGCACTGAAACACCTTAGCCAGTCTCACAGATTTCACCTTTTAAGATCTAAACCAGACCATGTCTTGTCACAACATATTTTTATGAAGCTGTGACAGCAAAAAGACTATTTTTATTTTTGCCAAATTAGAGCTGGGATTTCCAGAAGCAGTAGCCACCCCTTCAGCAAAATAAAGCTTAATTGGGAAAAAATATCTTGTGCTGCACCCAGCCTATAAGAAAAGCACTGATGTACATCAACAGTATGCTGTGGGGAAAACAGCCTGAAAACAGGTGATGCATACTGAAACGTTCCCTCTCCTTTTCTCTCAGGAACAGAACATGGAAAGATCAGCACTTTCAACTCCTACTCACTTACCTACTGTGACAGGACAAAAGCCAACAGATGTTGCCAATGCAAAGCACTCAAAAATCATTAGTCAGGCTCCAAAACTCACAAAAATGGCTTTAGACGCAGGATTTAAAAGAAATATAGGTGTACTCTTCTTTTGTTCTGCCTTTCAAATTTTTAAACCTTTATAATCAGGTTTTATGTCTGTTTATATCCATGGGGGACAGGTATTCTAGTTTGCATTGTATTGTTTCAGTGGAAGCTAAAAATTTTACATCATTCATTCCTTCAAATTATTGAAGCTTAAAGAAAAAAAGTCAAGCAGCATTAGGATGGTGAATGCTGCCACCTCTGGCTGCTGTATTTCAGAACAGTTTCAATACTGTGTTATGGGTTAGAAACCTTATTTACCTCATGTCAAAAAGGTGATGACTGCAAACCTGTTTTGTCCTGCTTGTGCTACTTTTAGAAAATATGAGACAAAAAGCTGGGCAAACCAGACTTACTAGATATGTGATGGTCAAAATTAAAAAAAAAAAAAATTTACAAGATATTAGCAATAGTCCTGAGAGGGTAAGGACTAGGAAGTGAAGAAATGAATCACCACAAGGACGTTCTACATTTTCCTTTCATCTCTAACTGCCTCATAATCTAATAAATATTGTCAACATTTGGAGGCTCTCTGGATGAATAAACAAGCAGGATAGTCTGAGTCAGACCACCAAAAATGAACAAGAGTTAAGTGCATTTATTCACCTTTTATATTTGGCCCAGGGCAGGGTGGGGGAACCCACAAGTGGATCCAATGTAACTTAGATTTTACCTACTAACAAGGAAGTGAATGGACAAGGATAATGAATAGTTCAGAATTCCCTCCAGAGAAAAAAAGGTTTTTTCTGTCTTCACCTAGACTATACTATTCTACATGCAATGGTACAGGTCTCCCTTTCACCTCCAAAATTCCTAACTCCACACACAAAAGCTCTTTTAAAAAGATATTCACTGCCACTGCATTAGTAACGATTTCCTTTTTCTGAAAGGGCATCTGCATTCAGGACAAATTACACAGAATCAGAAACTATGAAGGATAAGAGCAGAAAATCACTCTTAAATAGCTCTTCAAATTCAAATGGGCAATGCAAACAATCATAGCAGGTATATGCTCCAGTTCTGTTAGGAAAAAAAAATGCTGAAAGAAACTATATGGCAATCCTGAGGGAGAGGAAACATAATTTACAAAGAGAAAGGGTAGTTTTATGGCCATGAGGACAGCAGCACTGAAAATGAACACCCTGCCACAGGTTCATTCTTCTTTTAAGTCCTGCCAATCCACATCTCCATCGAAATTTTAAAGGACACCCATGTAGTCCCAGAGGAAACAGTAAGAAAAAAATATAGCCCAAAAGGAAGCCACATATTATTGTGGGGCTGGGTGGGTTATCCTTAATAAGTCCCTTCTCAGAAGAAATGCTGTGAAGGTGAGTACAACCTGCCCAACTAGTCACAACCACCTGTTTATTTCCTACTAAATCACAAATAAAGTACAAAAAGGAAGAAAACATTTTTAACACTGAATTAAATAAATAAAAAAGTTAGAATTTGTATTTAAATTAAACTTGATTATAGGCTAACAAAGAACAACCACAACAGTGCTACACATACATGAAATAGAAAATCTTTCCCCATGGATCCTGTGGCTTTCCTAATGAGATACAAACTCAGCCAAATATATAACAAGGGAAATAAGGCTCACTGGAGACAAGAAAAAGTGTGTCCCAAAAGAGAGGGAAAAGTCTGCATATGAACACATAGCACACTAAGCAGGCAACTTGTCACAAAAATTCTGTTGTGTTTAATTTATGGTCTGTATTTTAGTCTGTATTTTCCATACAGTATCAGTGAATAAGGAAAGGAGTTTTCAGCTACATTTGCATCAAACATGCCAGCCATTTGTCAGGAAATGTCAAAAATCATACACTCAAGTTACAGAATCAAATTTCTATCCCATAAAAAATGAAATTACAGTGCAGAGAAACAGGTTGCTTTTTTAAGCACTGGAGTTAATGCAGTTTGATTGATAACTCATTAGTGCCCTAGATTTACTAGGAGTTTTTCTTATAGACTCATTTCTGCATGAGTGTTCTCTTCCATCTCTAGTAAGAAGGGAATTTATATTGCAACCCTTCCCCTCATCAGGGAAGTTACAGATCTTTTTCCTATTTATCTGACAACAGTTTCAGAACTCACCAGATTTCAACCATTTTTGTGATTGTGCCTGTTAAAAAAAGGTACAAATCTGGCCAGTTAAAAAAATACTGATAAACAGACCAACAGACAGAGAAATAGAAGTGTTTATATGCATATAAAACTTTTCCATAGTACATCAGGATAAAACGCAGAGCACTTAGTAGAAAAGCATAACAAACTTTAAAGATGTACACATGCATTATTTGGGATGACAAGCAGAAATCAGAGGGTCTGAGTTCAAGTAAACACCATAGAGAGCTGCCATCTGCATGAAACAAATGTACATTTGTGGTTATTTTTTCATTTCTCTTTTGCATTCCTTCAGTGTCCAGCAGAAAGGGACTTTGGTGAGTGCCCACTGACACACTGTAGAGCAGGATCTCAGTGTCTGGAGAAGCAGATATTAAGGCCAGCTAGAAAAACTTCACTACAAAACTTTACAGAGTGACAGCAGAGGAAAGTCAGGGAGTGATCAGGCAAAGCAGAAGAAGCTGAGAAGTTGAAACCAACACACATTTTCTCTTCCAGGGAGGCTGAGGGTGAGGGGATCTGAGCTGGGGCTCCATCCTGCTCTGACAGGCTGAGAACCCCTTCCTATTTCCCAAGTACTTGAAATACTGAACCATAACTTGAGTAGGAGAAATGCAATTTTGAGAACAGCTATTTACCTGTACTAAAAATCTAACACTAACATTTCTGGTCAAAAAAAAAAGATAATTTCTGGTCACATTTAAAATTTGGAAGTTATAATAAAACCATTTTCAGCAGGCAGTGTTAAAAATGCTAAGAATCAAATTAGCTTTTTATTTACATCTGTCAAGCCAGTGTGGTATGCACCATCATGTCCTGGGAATGCTTCAACACTGACACAACTGCTGCTGAACAGTATGATAAACCACCACAACCTTCCAGAGTATGTACTTTGTCCCACTGGGGAAAAATTAAAATATAGTTGCTCTAGTTCTAACTCACATCAGATTTCACTCCTCCTGTAAATGAGTAAACAAAACTATATCAATCTTGCCTGTTACATCAGTCAAAAGCTTTGATATTTCACACGGGGACCACACTTATAAACATATAATCTGTCAACTTGGCTACCAAGAGAGCTAATTCAAGTTTCTCTGGTTAGGGGAGATATTTTAATACTTCCTAGCAGAACTAAACATGATGGAAGAAAACTCCAAAGCACCCAAGTTTGGGTGCAGGCTCTTATGACACTAGGCTTTGTCCACAGATGAGCAATCTCAGCCCTTCACTTCCATCAGCCCCGAGTTTCTATTACATTTTTGTAATGATCCCCTTCAAATTTGAATGATGAAAGTGCACATTTTGCAAATGACACCTCAGCCAATCTGCCCCATCTGCATGAAAGACGGCAAATGATTTCACTCTTTAGGCATTCAAAATAAAATGCACATGCGGCAAATTCCAAGCTGGCAGGAAAATCCAGTCATTAAAAAAGTGATTTGTTTTCTAGAATTGCAAACACAAAGGCTCCATTTATTTCCAATGCCATAAAGAAAATGAACTGTTATATTTTTTTTAAACAACCACAGCCCAGACATATTGGAAATGTTTTAATTTCAAAAATACTAACTGGCAAATTAGTCTAAATAGCTTTTCTAAAGTGGTACCATTTTAGATACAGCTTTCAGATTGATTTTATCACTTTGCGCTGCAGGAGAAGGTTTTATCATCTTCTCCATAAACTGTAATGATGCCTATTTGTTGCTGGTGTCACTAAATTTAAGAAATCTAAGATACATGAATTTTAAATAAAATTATACTCATTAACAAGAAAATATATCATACATTATGGGAGCCTGGAAAAAAATCTACATTTCTATTAAAATATTTACTGTCTCTGTCATTCTGTCTTTCCTACTTTCTCTTCATAAAACAGAAGAACGGAGACAGAACAGCAAATTAAGAAAACAGCAAACATAACTAATATAGCACCATCCTAAGAAAGCTTGCAATCACAATCAACTTTACACTAAATGAGCTACTTAATTGGACTCACCAGGACTACTCCCTATACAAAATGTAAGCACGTGTATAATTCTTTCCAGGATCATCATTATGTAAGGGTCATCGGTAATGAAAATAAAACTACCTCCTTTTTTTTCCCCCCAACTTCTTAATCTGCATTTATTTTTGTGGCTATAGTAACATCTGGTGGACAAATAGCAAAATGCACATCTAGCATATGATAAAAATATATGTATTTTAAAATATAAAGTGCTGTAATTGCTCTTGCTTTTTTTGAAGTTAAAAAGAAAAAAAAACAACAAAGATCCATTTTCAATAATCCAGTTTAGATAACTCTTAATAACTTTAAAGTTATTACACCTCTTATAAATGCTTTTTATTCTTACCTTTTCCTACCTAATTTGACCTCTCAGGTAGATGCTTGAGTACTATGAAGTGCTGGTCATAGTCTATCAGTGAACACAGGTCTATTTTGACAAAAATATACAAATATCCCATAAATACTAAGGTTGCCCAGTTAAGCAGTCAAAAAATTAGAACCTATCATAAATAAAGTTGTAAAGTTATACTTAAGAGAACAAAACTAACTCCTGCAGATTTTCTCTCTAAAGAAGCAAAGCCTGAAAATAACTCAGAACCCCAAAATAACCACTGAAGGGCAAGTTAGCATGCTAGGGTGGTTGACAGACACTCTTTCCTTCTTCACTCATCTCCTCTATGCTTTGTTCTGACTTTGATGTAAGTGCTCTCTCCTCTTTCATATATATTCCTTTTACTAAAATATCTGCCTTATAGGAATATCTGTTTAAAACCAGCAAAAAAAGTATTTAATGGTAAGAGTCAATTACAGGTGTAACTGTATTTGCTAAAGTTGCTCACTGCTGAAGATGGCTTGAAGTGAATCCCAAAAGGGTGGAGACATATGAATATATTGGCTAAAACAACAACTTCCTCCTCCAAGTGAAAGAGGAGTCAACAAGGAGAGGTGCTGTGCTGGATCTTGTTCTCACCAACAAGGAGGGGCCGCTGGGGAACATGAAGCACAAGGGCAGCTTTGGCTGCAGTGACCATGAAATGGTGGAGTTCTAGATCCTTAGGGCAGCCAGGAGGGCGAACAAGAAGTTGGCTTCCCCAGACTTCAGTCAAGAGGATTTGCATCTCTTTGTGGATCTACCTGCGAGAGTACCACGGGCTAAAGCGCCAGAGGGAAGAGGCACCCAAGAAAGACGGTTAATAGTCAAGGATCACCTCCTCTAAGCTTAGCAGCAATGCATCCCAACAAACAGAAGCTGGGCAAAAATGTCAGGATGCCTGCATGGATAAGCAGCCCCTGGGTAAATTGAAATATAAAAGAGAACAAACTGAAACAGAAAAGATGGTAGGTACTTTCCTACTTACTAGCCCATCCAAAGATACAACCACATACAAAAGTATTCTGAATTTACATGGACCAGCAGCTCATTTTGCTGAGAAACTCAATGCCCCCAAAGCTCCAAAATGGGGGACTTGCCAAAACCTCCTTGAAGTTTATTACTGTTGATTTCATTTACCACGGCAAGTGTAACTACTCCAGCTTCACGAATAACAATAAGAGGTAGTGTTATCTCACAGAGATAAATTCAAAGCATTTTGGTGAGAAGAGGGAGGGTTCTGGATCCAACCAAAGTATCTGTGGAAGACACCTGCAGTCACCCACCAACTTCAGGGTCATTCATTGGGACACTGTACATACCAAGCTTTATCAACTGGTCATGCTTTCAAAAATTACTTTAAAAGCTTTGACATTTGAAATGAGACTCTCATTTCTTATTTGTAAAAGATACCTCTGAGGTGCTGAAAACTTGCAAGCATAAGTAGGAAATTAACTTGGAAACCACAAAGAGGCAATCCAATGTAAGCATCTCTGTACCTGTACACAAGACACATACAACAAGCCTTGATAGGGATAATATTTTTCATTTAACAAGGTAATATAATCAACAGGCAACTTTTTGGGCACAAAGCTCCTCTTCTCATGAGTGTGAAGCAGGAACAACACTTTTGAAGACTAAACAAAAATTAGTACTGTAACTGGGATTCTAATTACACTTGTGCTAGTAAGGCTGTTCCCCAAGCAAAGAGTAGTAGTACCTGTCTAGAAGGTGCTAGGTTAATAGGAGAAAAGGTTGTTACATGCCAAGAGGGAAGTATTAGGCAGATTTTATTCTGTGGAATACCAAGTGGCTAAAAGGATGGGGAAAAAACTGTCATACAAAAAATTGTCATTTCACCCCCTAACTTGATGCACTTGGCTGACTCACGAGCTGCATTTCCCCAATCGGTCTTCACAGGCGTCCCTGGAAGCTTTTGCTCCTTCACCAGCACATTCAGGTGCCCAGTTCCCGTGTAACCCTGCCGGAGGCAAGGTCTGCTGCCCTTAGCCTTGCTGCCCTCACGCCCGAGGGTTCTGCTGATGTCCATGATGTTTCACAATACACACGCACGGGCTGTAGAAGCTGTGAGTTCTTCATTAGCGCTCTTTGCCTGCAGTCCGGCAAAGCGCAGGCACCCATGGAGCCAAGCCAGACTTAGAAGGGAAAGGAACCCAGGGGCAGACTCTTTAAAGGTCATTTTTAACTCCTCTTGTTTTATTTTCCCGCTCAAATTGCGCGTGCAGCACCTCCCCCGTGCGATGACGGCGGCGCGGCCGGTGCCCGCCCCGGGCCGGGCGGAGGAAGGGCCGCGGCTTCAGGGCTTCCGCCCGGCCGGGGGCGGGGCCGGCTCCGTGTGCCCGCCCTGCCCGGATCCCGACATGGCGGAGTATTCGTGCGTCAAATCCACCAAGCTCGTCCTCAAAGGGTCGAAAGAGAAGAGGTGAGCAGCAGGCTGCCCGCGGCGGGGCCGGTGTAGGAGGCTGGGCGGGGATGAGGCCGGGCCGGCCCTTCCCTCCGGCCGGGCCGGGCCGGGCTGGGCAGGGCTGGCAGCCGCTGCCTCCCGGGCCGGGTCAGTGACCCGCTCCCGCCGGGCCGGGTCGGGAGGCCGGGCGGGACAAGGGCTGGGTCCGCGGCTCGGTCTCATTTCTTCGCATCTCCCCTTGCAGCAAGAAGAAGCACAAGGCAAAGAAAAGGAAAAGGGAAGAGGATGCGGCAGAGCAGCTCGATATTGTTGGTGAGCTGCTTTCCAGGAGTTACGTGACAGTCTGGAAACTGTAGGGGATGTGGCAGAAGCTAAAGAGGCCGTTATAGGACTTTGTAAAGCAAGTGTGACGCCTGTAGAGATATATAACTGTTTCTCACAACATATTACTTGTATCGTGGGATCTTCCTAGATTCCAAACGGAACCTGTGACATCAATGGGATGGATTCAGATTTTTATAAGTAATAAAACTGTTACTATCTTAATGAGATAGGAAATATTTGTAAGACAGTATAGAAGGAGAAAATCTTACTGTACAAAAAATGTAAAAGTCATAATTCTAAATTGTGCACATGGGAAGGGCTACCTTTAACTTTGGTAAAATTCTGTAGGAGTCGAACGTTCAAACCCAGATTGGTTTGATCAGCTGAGGTCTAAGGATTGCAACTCACATATTTAACAGCAAGCTGAATAGCATCTCTGTCCTCTTGTGGTGGAGAATGTAATAAATGGATATGACCCCAAAACTGCAGGAGACAGATCCAGAGGGAAAAAATATTTTCCTTGTGAGGTGTATCTTTGCTGCATCAGCTGAATGAATCATCTTGGTCTGTGGACTGACACAAAGAAGGGATAAAGCACAGGAGCTTGTAACTGGGGATGACAGCAGGTCGAAGAGCAGGACTTCCTGAAGCAGCATCAGCACCACCATAAAATTGGCTCTAGACCATAAAATAATGCACAAAGATTGCGAGATAGCTATAGTAAATTTATCTTTTGAATTTAAAATTTCAGAGACAATATGGAAATATAACCGCTTGAGCTGCTGTAATCAGAAGTTGTGATTACTCTGTTAATAAAGTGTCATGGTTTTATATTACAGGAAACTGGTGGGCTGTCAGTAATTTTGGTGAAATTACAGGAACAATAGCTATAGAAATGGATAAAGGAGCTTACATCCATGCCCTCGACAATGGCTTGTTTACACTTGGAGCACCACATAAAGGTTTGTTCCAGGAAATTTGAAAATAATAGGGTTTTAATCATGAAGTGCCTAAAAGCATAGAACTAGCATCACTTCAAGGCAAGCAGTGTTACACCTAAAACCAGTTTACTACAAAAAATGCAATAATTCTAGCTGAAGCATGCAGATGACTTAAACCTAATGTGTACCAATCAGTTTCACTCATCTAGTTTCATGCTGGCTTATGTGTGCAATAAATTGAACTGCACTGAAGATGATTACCTGTTAAAGGCCATACCACTTGCTGGATATAAAGCAATATAATTTTTATTAAAGCCTATAAAATGTTTATGGTGTCACTTGAAGAGTGAAATTCAAGGTAGATGAGTTTTAATGCTTATTGCTGCATCCATGTTTTAACATACTTGTTTTGTCACTGCACAGTAGGATTACTAAAGTGCTGGGATAATTAGCTTCTTCTTTGAATTTGAGAGCCATGACTCTGACATGGACTGTTCCAGAACCCTGACAGTGCGTGCATTTCACCTTCAGAGTGAGATCAGAGCAACAATGGCCATATTCTCTTGGTTTGGTCTTGAGGGATGGAGGAGCTAGTAGCTTTTAGGATACTGAGTTGAGTTAGCATAGCTGAACCATAGTGCATTTTGTTATGAAAGAAGTAACATTACAAGGAGATTAAGGTTTTCAAAGCCACCAGGAGAATTACAAAACATTCTCAATTACAAATTTCTTTTAATGAGGATCATCTTTATTTTGTGTCTTGTTTCAGCACTGTAAATATGTGAACAGAAATGAGCACTTGCATGGCTTTTTTAAAAGTGAACGCTCAAAAAGGAATTTTTAACAAAATAAATACTTTCCATATATTTAGAAATGGTCAATGTTTAATTCTTTTTGATTGTGCAGTATTGATTGGCTAATATATTTTATGTTTATACTTCCTACATAACTAATGAAAAATTTATTCCTCAGGTGATGAAGGCCCTAGTCCTCCTGAGCAGTTTACAGCAGTAAAGTTGTCTGATACAAGGTAATCACTGTAATGTTTTGATACTTGTTATCTTTGGATTTTCTGAGACGGCATTTTAACACTCTTGTGAAATACATTGTCTGTTACTAAAAGCGTCTGTTGGATATTGTGAATTGCATGAATTAAAAATCCTCTTTATTGTTTTCCTACGTTTTCTCTTTGAGGATTGCTCTCAAGTCTGGTTATGGCAAATATCTTGGTATAAATTCAGACGGACTTGTTGTTGGACGTTCCGATGCAATAGGATCAAGAGAGCAGTGGGAACCTGTCTTCCAAGATGTAAGCTGTGTGGAGTAGTTTATTTGATGTTGCTAATGTTTGACCGTATTTTGAGTTAATCTATGCAGATAGGTTTTGTCTGTGAAGTAAAAGTCTTTTGCAATCTATTTCGTATTGTAACTTAAGATTTTTCAACTGCAGTGCATTTACTGTAATTGAAAGTTTTTTAAATACTTCAACAGCTGCATTTTGGCAGCTACAGAATCTTAAAAATGAAGGAGCCAGCAAGTCTGCTGCCTAGCTATTGAAGTATCCATACATAAAAGAATTAAACCCATTTACAGGGACTTTTGGTGTATTGTAGAGGATAAATGTTACAAATCAAGGATTATGGACAACCTAATTATACTTACAGTGTGTGATATTGTTTCTGCAGAGGAAAATGGCATTACTAGCAGCAAACAGCCGTTTTATTCGATGTAATGAAGAGGGGGACATAGAAGCCAAAAGTAAAACTGCAGGGGAAGAAGAAATGATAAAGGTAATCTATAACTTCTACAATTAATACAGGATTGGCAGGAATACTCAAACAAACTCTGTGCTATAATTTTCTGTAAATACACTTATAATGGCTTCCTATAAGCTGTCAAGTGATATGGCCACAGGAAAAGTAAATGAGTTCCAGGGCTGCATAAATTCTCAGTATTTCCTGTGGAGATAAAAAGATATTTTACCACTCAGGAGGACAAAAGAGTCTATGTGATCTTTCAGGTAGTTCTAAACAGCTTGGGAGAGAAGAGAGGAATTATTACTGAATCAGGGACAGGGAAGGGTTTACCAGAATGATCCAGAATGGGAGATCTTTTAAGAGACTCTAAAAAGACCATCTTGATTTTATCTAACCATGGAAAATATATGTGTCTCTCCAAGTAGAGACAGGCGTCTTAACTAGTCAAAACAATAGTATTTTTAAGTCAACCTCTGAATTGTCTCTGCCAAAATTAAGAACTGTAATAGTGCTCCTTTGAGATGAAGGCAATTATGTCTTACTGTAGTATCAAGGACACTTAACATTTCCCATATTTCAGGCAGCTCTTACTTTTGCATTTGTCTCTGGCTAACCAGTTTGAAAACTGTGAACTTGAAAAGTCACTGTGACTCTCATTCTGTTATGAAGGATATGTAGTCCTCTTTAACCTGTAACTTACAGTTTTTAAAATACAAGTGTTTTTTATTGTGTTTTGGTTGTGTTTTCTTTTTGCTTTCAATTACCAGATTCGTACTTGTGCTGAAAGAGAAGCTAAGAAGAAAGATGAAGTTCCACAAGAAGACAAAGGAAACGTTAAACAGTGTGAAATCAATTATGTGTACGTACTTTAGAGCTGGTAACAGGCTCAAGTACCATTTTTTGCTTCTAACTGGGGCCATCTTTAGTGGAAGGGCCCAACTCCCATCCAGTCTTTCACTCACTTTTCATTAGCAGGACAAGGGAAGAAAAAAGGATGAGAAAACTCATTCTGAGGAGAGGTGCTGTACCAGATACTGTCCCAGGGTTAACTGTGAAAAATTAGTTAAATTCGCCTTCTCTGTGCTTGATGTTCACACTGCCATGTTGCACTTTTAGGGTTTTGTGGTTTTTTTCCTTCTCTGCCTATGTGACATTTTGTATTATCTTAAATATGTTTTCATAGGGGTGCCATCAGCTTTGCTGGTGGATGTGGCTGTGTCCTGTAGTGGATGTCGTGACAGCCAGCTCTGACCAGTGCTGGGCAGCCCCTGGCCTATTCTCACAGAGAAAACCCCTACAGCTTCCCTGCAGGCAGCACCTCACAACTACTCTTTTGCTCCCTGATTTCTTATGCTGGTAGTTCAAGAAGGGGCTCTTTGGAATTTGTAACCGCTTCATGCTAGTCACATAGGGGCTCATTCCTACTCAGATGCCAAAAAATCAAAACTACAGAAGCCTTAGTGCAACCTTAATACTGGGATGGTTTGCTGGATTTTATTAGGTCAGTTATCTGCTGCTTTAATAGGAATTAAGATTCTTATAACACCTGCTATTGTGTTGGAAAACAAAGTTTTTTAAAAGTTTCAGTTCTTTACTACTTTTCTTCCCCCTTACAGGAAGAAATTTCAAAGTTTTCAAGACAAAAAGCTTAAAATAAGCCAAGAAGATACAAAAGCCCTTAGAAAAGCCAGGAAAGAAGGAACTTTTCATGAAATGCTACTTGACAGGTACTTCAAAGTGCTAGAAACAATGTATTGATTTTAAAAGTTACTGGGAAATGGAATTAGAGTAAAACCTGGGGTACAAAAGAGGGCTAGATTTCAGGGAGGTAGGTTCCTGAGCATTTTTCCACTGGTGAATTTTGTGCCTGAGTCCTTGGGGTTGCCATCTTTTCCTTTTTTTTTTTTTTTTAATCTGGATTTTCCCTTCTTTGGCTGAAGTTTGCAGGTTTCAATTTACCTGTAAATCAGTTGTTTTGGAAATGTTTAACTAGGTTGTTTGGTTTGTTTAGAGTTGTTGAGGGATTAATCTTTTTAATCATGAAAATTGAGCTAATTTTTTAATATTTTTCAATACCTATGGTACCAGAAGATTTTGGAGAGGCAGAAGTTGCATTTTAAAGAGAAATAGTGTTAATTAAGGATTTCAGTCTTAAGTCTTCGTTATCTAGTGGGAACTTTTTTTTCCCCTGAGCTGAGACTAAAGAAACTGTCTTGAATTTTTAAAGCCTTATATGTCAGTATATAGTATAAATATTTGCATTAATTCAGTGGGTGGAATGCAGAAAACTGTTTCTGATAATTGCAAGTGATGTGAGAACACTCCTGGGCTCTCACAGGTGGTCAGCTTCAGATCACACTGAATCTGAATTCCATTCCTCAGAGGAGACAAAAAAAATCATGATGATTTGAAGGGAAAGTCAAGGTTAACTTTACAGACTGCAGTTCTGTCTCCTTAGGAAAACAAAGTTAATTAACAAATCCAAAGTGTTGTTAGGCCTTTAAGTGTACTTTGAAGCAAAGTTTAAGAAAAATTGTTTTTCAATGCAACGCTTTGAGGGAAATAAAACACCCAGATGTAATTGTATTTGGTCTTAATCTAAATCTTCTTTCATTCACTCTTCCCATACAGGAGAGCTAAAGTGAAAGCAGATAGATACTGCAAGTGACATCCAGATGGTCCATGTTCTTTTGCAACTTTGATGGCAGCATCAAATTGAAAAAGAGTAAAATATTTTATAATTGTTTTTTATTTAAAGCATTTTTTAAGTATCTTCAGAATTGTATTAAAATTTTTCTCAAATATTATTAACCCAGTTATAAAATCTTGTTAACTGTATCACTTGTGAAATCTTGGTTTGTATTAAGGGAATGACTCCAACAAAAATTAAAGGTATATCAATTAACAATGGTAAGCTATTTGCCATGTAACTTAAACCCTGGGAGACAGACTGTACAGTGATTTAGTCCAGAGAAAAGCTTCCTGGCTTTTAGTTGCCTTTTGGACAAAAAATCAAGAAATAAATAGATGATTGCTGGCAAGTGTTCCTGGCCAGAGTCAGGAATTCTTGGATAAAAATGCAGCATAGCTGTGAGGTCTGCTGTGAAAGAGAGGGAGAAGAAAGGTTAATAGTTTTTCTCCAGAGCTCCTTAGTTTGGTCTAGGATGAGGATTAGGGCTCATTAACTAGTTGTTGTAGGTACCACTCTATATGTCCCTCCCCAGAAATGTAAGTGACTGATGTACAACAAACCATTGGAATATCATAGTCCTGGAAGTGGATTGCTGCCAAAACTACTCTGTGAAACACCAAGAAAAAGACAGTACTGCAAGGAGCAGGCTGCAGGCCAGAGTAACTATTGGAAGTTTAATGCAGATGTCATTGATCCACAGTCACTGTGAATCTTAAATACCTCTGAAGGGAATGCTAATGATGGAAATAGATGGATATTACAGCACCTGCTTTTCTTTCAAGAAAATATTGTTTGAATAAAAACTTGCCTGGTAGAAATGCCTACAAAAATGGTTATTCAAACACACCTGGATACACCTGGAAGCAGAAATATATGCTCTGGTAAAGGACTGCTTAGCAGCAGAATAAAAGCCTGAGAATTACCCCTGAAAGGGAATTATCCATTTTATATTAGTGTAAGTAGGAGAATACAATGTGTTGAAGGTAGCTATAAGTGATAGTAAGGGAAAAATGGAACTGAGAGGCATGTTTGTCACAGAGTGGTGAGTTAGTGAAGTAAAAAGTAATGGCAGAGCAAATGAAATGAGACTGCCCCAAGCAGGAGAGGAAGTACTAGAATTGGCAAGGAGCTGGCAGCCTTGCAGAGAATAAGGGTATTTCAGTAGCAATGGAGTTGTCCTGTATGATGGCACTAATGCTACACCAGAGTCTTGAGGAAAATGTGTTCTGAGACAGCACAGAAACAGGGATCTGGGGAATTCACTGGAAATCTAGTCCTGAGAAAATGAAATCAAAGGTATAACAAAATTGTGAAAATCAGTGTGTGTATTTAACTGTTGCTGTGAGGAGTGTTTTGGGATGTTTTCCCAATGGAGGTATTCATGGAGTCATCTTGAAGATAGTACATCCTGACAGTAGTGTTAAAACAAGGAGCTTTAATTTACCTGAAACAGAAAAAAGGGGGAAGTTATTTGGGCAGCAGCCTCTGCTTAGAAGGGAAGGAACAGAGCTGAAGAGTGGTAATACAGTACTGGGTAGATGAGTATGAGAGAGCAGTGGACATAATTGCTAAATATCAGTCACACCAGCTGTCACTACAGTTAGCAAGCTAACTGTACATCTTACGAAGCATTTTCCTTCTTAGATTTTTGAAAACTGACAGAAGAAACATAGACTAAATGGAGGGCCTAAGGTGCTGGTGTGGACCCTGAAGGCAAGGCATTGTGATAGGAACACAGCAGAATAGCCATAGTCAGAGAAGGTGACTGGTGCTGGAAGATAACTGTTTCTTAAACTGAGAATTGGTTTACCAGCAAAATAACTAAACCAGAATCACAAAGAAGCCTCAAAAAGTACCCTGTGTAATGTGACAATGGTGTCATTTTGTCTTCAGAGCATTTGGAAAGAGTTTTTAATTTTCCAAAGTCATTGTTTATTTTCTCCTGTTAAAAATGTACTAAAGATGGTAAAGCATCTAGACAAAGATGATGAAGTCCCAAACAGCTGTCTGCCCCAGGTACAAAAGATGAGTAAAAGGGTTAGCAGATGTTCAGCAGATAACAGGACCAACTTAATTACGAGTCTTTCTTACTATAGCCCATAATAGTATATTCAGATATCTGGAAGTAAACACAGGATTATTGTCTTACATGTATTTGTTTTCAACTGAAAATATTTTCCAGACCCTATAGAAACTGCCTGATCTCCTGTTTTTAAAGAATATCCCATGAAGATCTCAAGGTTTATCCTGTTACACTGTAATTTTCCTCAGTCTCTAAATTCACAGCTGGGTTCTGTATCTTCTTTCACCAGTGTCTCATGTTTTTTTCTGCCTTGGTCTCTAAAGCTCCGTGCAATTCCCAGCTTCTGCTCTGAGCTGACTCCTTCCCACATGGTTGCATGCTCTCCTCCCAAGGCTTTCCCACACTACAATACATTTTTTATCCTCTCCTGTTTCTTAATTTTTGCAGTTCCATGCAGCTTTCCAATCCACCTTCTGCCAAGGACTTCCCTTCTTTTTCTTACCACCCCCACTTGGTTTTGTAACTGAGTTAATTGCACAGGCAATTAAGGCATGAAGTAAAGACAACATCACTTCTGGGTGCCTAAAAACACGTCTTAGGCACTGTACAGAGCACATGAGACAAGCTGGAGCACAGGCATCCTGGAAGGTTTTCAGTACTTTCTCATGGTGCTTCCAACCGTTGCTGATGTACACACTCATGAAGCATTCATTTGCTCACACTAAAAATGATAATGCTCATACTAAAATGACAGTACGCACCCAATTTGGCTGCTGGTTTGTACCTGATGTTACAACAGCCTGGTCTGGTGGAAGGTGGCCCTGCCCATAGCAGAGGGCTTAGAACTAGATGATCTCAAACCGTTCTCTAGTTCTATGAAATAGATACCATTTAAATAAAAATTAGAAGGCAGGGCACTTACAGATGGATGCATCTCATGCCCTGTGTTTCTCATTAGTCTGTCTCCCCAGTTGGCTGCTTCCTGCTCTCCTAAGCTGCAAGATGGAGAAAAATCCTTCCTTAGGAACGTGCCTGCCTGGCATCTTTTATTACCACTGATGCTTGAAAGATAGGCTGGAAATAAATCCCCACAGACCAATGCCTATAGAGCAGGTATTTGTTCATTGCAGTGCTGGTGGTGAGGGGGATTTCTCTACCTAACTCACCCACCTATGTCAAGTGCTGTGGTTTATTTACATAGTAAGTATGGCTTAGTATCACTGTGTCACTACAACATCATCACATACGCACTGCAGCTAATTTCCCTGGTATGATCTCATGGTTGTTAGATAGTTCTTTTGCACTGCGCTTGTGCCTCCCCAATTCAGGGGTCAGCGGTGGTCTTTGGTGCAGGCTTCCAAGGTCGTCATCACATCTGAACTTTGCAACTTTGTCTTGGCAGCATGTGCAGTTGCGGCGTTCCTTGGTCTGTCTGGTTCCAACCAATCTAAATTCTTTGTTTTGTGGCTAATTGGCTTTACACTTGCCAATTTCTCATTAGTACTAATCTATCTCTAAAGCCATCCACCTGGGAAGGTTTTTCTTCTTTGTCTATTCAGCATTAAGCAACTAGTTAACCATAAACTAGCCATTACATTGTATAGAAAATTATTTATATCATGTTATATAGGTATAAAAAGCTATGATTCAGGTTATATTTATATCAGGTTATATAGATACATCAGGTTATATTGATATAACTCAAGCTATAGAAGCACCATGTAACTTTGACTTAAGTTATATAGGCATCATCACCATACAGCCTGCCTAAAATCTCTGCAGGACGCAGAGTAATTAAAAATCGCAGTACTGCCAAAGTGAAAACTGGTGCCACGGGTTTTCTCTGAGTGTTGCCAAAGAGAGGCGATTGTCAGACTCTCCTGTGCGGAAGTTGCCTTTTGTGGAAGCGCGACTGAAAATGAACTGCTGCACTTTAGCATAACTGCACGGTGGCAGGAGGGCCGGGCCGGGCCGTAGCGCGGTCGTGGCTGTGGCTGTGGCTGTGGCTNCCTTCCCGGGAGGCCGGGCGAGCCTGTGACTGCACGCGTTGGATGCGCGGCAGCGCCTCGCTGCCCCCACGGGCTCCCGGACTCGGGCAGGGCTGCTGGGGCGAGCGGCGCGGCCGGGGCTGTGTCACGGAGCTGTTGTCAAGTCCTTGCTCGCTCCTCCGCTCGGTTTCGTGCGCGTCTGTAATATCAGTGTTGTCCTGTCGCACCGCGGCAGCGATTTCCAAAGGAAGGTTAAGAAGGGCTTGCTAAAAGAGCGCATGGTTCTGAACCTGCTGAGCGTGTTTGCTGTAGTTCACCCCAGGGGAGGAGCGTAGAGCAGGTGGACTTGGTGTGTCGTGTCTTGCTCTTTCGGCCGTTTAGGTTTTTTTTTTAACTAAGTGAAATATTTAATTTTTAGTGGAATTAGGAAGCTGGGAAGGTGAGGGTAGTCGTTTGGAGCAGGCTGGCTTCCGTCTTCTGGGCATGTAAAGAGTTGCTCTTGCTTCCTGGTGTATTCCTGAGGCAGCGAAGCATTCTTTCATCTCTTCCTCTCGTCCTCTATGAAGAGGACAGGTTTTAAATATCTCTGGATTTCAAAATATTTTTTGCAAACTATTTTTAAATATTTTAGGAACATACTATCTCTTTTATTCTTTAGTTTGCTCCAATTTGCCTTTTTTTTTTTTTTAAAAGCAAATTACTAGTAAAATTTTCATGGGTTTTGTGAGAGGGAAGAGCTGCAGGAAATGACGGTGGACATCTGGATGGCCAGTGTTCCCTTAGTGTCTTTTCTACACAGAATTTGGCTTTTCTCTCTCCCCTCTCTTCTCTTCTTCCAGTCCCATCCTACCAGCCAAAAGCAGCTTCCTAAGTTATAAGCTATCTCCAGCTTAAAACACCTTCAGAATTTTAGCCATAAGTATCCTGGAGTGTGGAGTCACAGGAGAAAGTGCCAGCTGTCAGCAAAGAGTAGCATTAGAGCTTGATTTGCATTTCATTTCATTTCACTTGGTAGTGCTTTGCACTTGCACAATATCTGCTGTGTATCCAAGCTGCAGGTTATGCTACTGTACTGTTAGGCTTGGATTTTTTATTTTTGTTTGAAATGCAGGGATGCATTGCTTGCTGAAGAATTCTTCCTAAGTGCTGCTGGATTAATCTCATTAACAAAGGACACAGAAGATAAATGCCTTGAATTACATTTCAGAGGTGCAGACTGTCAGTCCCTTTAGCTTTCATTGAGGCCCCCTCGACCAAACTGACCTTTTTGTCCAAACTGTGATTTAGGTTGTCGTGTCACTGTTTCTTCAGTACTGCAAGAGAATCCTTAACCTCTGTGTTCAGAAAGGGGAGCAGCATTGGGTCTCCTGCAGCACAATAGTGTTACATTGGCGTCATCCCATCAGGGAAGAGGAGCAGAGAGAAAAATGTGTTAGATCACAGGGTTCATAGACCAAAAGATCCTAAATATAACAGATTGACTGAAAATATGGAATTATATTTAATAGCTCAAAGAGGTAATTTTCTATTTGTTTTTACATAGGAAAGTGAAAAATATAAAATACATAAATATTAAGGAGGGATGCCAGAGATGGCCTACCTCAAAAACAGAGAAATAAAGTGCTGGTATTCCTTAGACTGGACAAGCTACATTCACTCTATTTCATATTCATGAAATCAGGCTAGGTGCCAAAATATTTACTCAGCAGTCATTAAACCATGCACTGATTTTCTGTACTGCAGTCAATAATAACTGTTAATATTTGATTTTTTTTACAGTTCACCCAATTCATCTCAACAGCTCGCTAGTTGCTTTCTGTTCCACTTTTTTCTATACAATCAGTCAAAATACAAATCTGTGCTACTTCCACTTTTTATTTCCATCTTTCCTCATACCATGTTCTACTTCTCCTTCACTGTTATCTTCCTGTTAGTGTTTTGATCCTGTGCTGTTTTTGTGTCATTACATACATCTCAATTTGAAAGTTGGCAGTACATAAGATAACCAAGATATGCAACCTATTGGTAACAGTAGATTTTAAAAAGCAAAACAAGGGGAGCATTAAATCACCAGTCAAGAATAGCTGTATTGCTCTTTCAATGCATGTTTGAAAAGCACATTTATAGTGGCAACCTGGTGTTTGGGTCCAGCTTCCAATGGCTTTTTCTAGGAGATGACCTCTGGCGTGTCACATTGGAAACTAGAGGTGATTCTGTCATGCTGGAAGGATGTTCCTGCTTTTCTTGGACAGCATTTATTGTTCTTCCAGTGTAAAGTCTCTGCAGAGAGGCGAACTGCCCTGACCACAGTAGTAACTTCATAGCTGCTTATTTTACTCTGGTTGTAAAAAGTGCTTGATGTTTTTTCTGCTGCTGACAGCAAATTCTTTAGGTGTCTTTTTTGTTTTTGTTTTTTTTTTTTAACCTTCTCAGAAAGCTTTGCAGTAAATCTTTAGCTGGCTGCAAAAGATTACAATTTTTTTGTTCCTTGTTAGATCTTTGTGTAAAAAAACCCCAAAAACAACAAACCAGCCCAATTCTAATTTTCTGGTTGTCTTGACATCTTTTTAAGTTGCTGCCTATGTGCCAGGGGAAGCCATACACGAGACTGTTGCAGTCACTTGGTTTGTTCTCATTGGAGAAGAAACTGAGGGGAGACCTCACTGCAGTCTACAGCTGCTCACACGGGGAAGCACAGGGCACTTTGCTGATCAACAGTAGGATCTGAGGGAATGGCCTGAGGCTGTGTCAGGGAAGTTTAAACTGGATATTAGGGAAAGGTTTTTCACCAAGGGTGATGGGGCACTGCATCTCAAAGATCTTGTGTTCTCAGGCACAGGGTGTGACCTTGGACTTGTCCCGTGCAGGGCCAGGAGTTGGACTTTATGATCCTTTTGGGTACCTTTTAACTCTGGATATTCTGTGTATCCATGATGTAATAGTTAACCTAAAGAAACGGTTAATAATGTCTAATTTCTTTAGATACCTCAATCAATTTTGAAAGATGTACAGGTTGTTTTAGGAATTACTGGCTTCTTTATCTTGCTTTATGCATAGACAGGTTAGAAATCTAAAAAATACTCTATGTCAGGAGGGAACATTTTCTCTGGTCTCTCTCCCTTTAACTGTTGCTTTCCTCACCTTTTTTGTGTTTTAGGCTTCAAAGCACTGGGAAGATAAAAATAGCTGCAGATACAGGATTAAAATCTCAGGGGCAGGTGCCAGGAATGACATAACGTTTAGCACCTTTAGCTTAAAATCCTCTGAAATCAGTTTTGCACAGGTGCCACTGTTTCCTCTGTGACCATGGGCTCTACTGACAGAGCAACTGAATTCTCATCCACTTTGGATAACTTTTTTGTTAGAAGCTTTTTCTGTCAGGAAACATAGTTTGATGGGAGTTATTTCCTGAAGGTTCAAATCTGTACATCCATTGCAGTAGGGTGTATATATAATATCATTTTTTTCTGATGGACTTCAGTATTGCAGGATGGAAAATTGCACAAGAGAGTTGCATAAATACTGTTAAGCATTTGTCTGGCTTTGCACAAAACCTCTGACTTTTATGGCCTAATTAGTCATCTGATATTCCTCCTACCCTCCTTGTTTTGACTCTTCATCACTTTGAAAATTAAATGGCATTTTGTGTTTGACTTTTTGTTCCAGCTGTGCAAAGATTGTAACTGCACTGCAGTGAAATCTGGGAAACACAAAGCTGCTGGTCCTGTGCCTTTGCCTCATGTGTTGGAAAACCAACATTCATCTCATATTTTCTCCCACCAACTGGAAAGAGTAGAAAGAGATAACATTATAACACGCAGAAATCAATCCCAATTTAGAATTGTTGTTTCCAGTTGTAACGAATTAGGCCAGTGTTTAAAGTCCATGGCATTGTGTAAGACATTGTGTTTTCTATATTAATGGATTGAAAAGAGATAATGAGATTAGTCCAAAGAGAACACTGACATTAGTTAACTTCTTTGTCCCTTACATAGGTGCTGGAGATGGTGTCACAGTTTTCACTGGAACCAGAACCATTATAAGGACACACTAGTGATTTAATTAATGCAGCCTAATAAATACTGGAAATCAATGGTGGGGAGGAAGGGAAGTGGTGGAAGGATCGCTCTGTATTTTGTTTGTGTTCTGTCTCCCAAACAATTGGGCTTTGGGAGCTTTTCTACAGGCTCCCAGAACAGCACATGTACCTTTCCTTTTTCTTAGTGAGATATATTATACTCTAAGGAGCTTACTGAAGTTCTCACATAGATTTGGGACCAAATCTGGCCTGCTGCCAACTGGCATGAAGCACAAGTGTGGGTGGCCAGTAGGCATTTGCTTGTATGTCACTGGGTAAAACATAGAATTATAATTGTGGCATGTATATGCATATGTTTATATATTTATATGCATGCTTTATGTAATTAATAGGAAAACAACCTTCTATTCACTTTGAGTATGCCTAAAGTAGTTCTCGAACTTTCATTTGTAACTAGCCATGCTCTCAGGAAGTAAGGTATATTTTTTTTTATTTTTTAGTTACATTCCTGAGTTGCACCCCACATAATGTTTAGCACCACTTCAGCAGCACTTCTCCACACTGAATCCAAAGTCGTGCCATGTACAGCTCATTCCACCAGCTGAGGGATTGCCCAAAGTTCATGATGCTTTCCCTGCCCAGCTGCACAGTGCAGCTTAACACGAAACATAATTAGGAATGACACTATAAAATGGGATTATGAATTGGACAAACAGAACAGACTGGTCCATACCTAGATCTAAGGTTCCTGAACTTGTATAACCAATATGCTTTTGAAGTGGTCTTCATTAAATCACATGGAGTAAAAATATATACAGTTTGTGTATTATTATACCCTTGTGCTTGCCCTGGACTACATTAGACAAGTTGTCTAAAGGTCTGTCAGACAGCATGGGGAAGTTGCTGCTCTATTTTCTTCTCCTCTTCTATTTTCCTCTTCCCAAAGTCCAGAGACTTTGAATTAACTGACTGGTCCTAAAGGTTTAATTTGAAAGTAAGTCTACTAGAATAATAGTATTTTAACAAAGAAGCTAAATAGTGATGTTTCATTGTCTTTGCAGTATGGAGAAGAGTGCAGGAGTAAAATGTACCCTCCCTCAGGACCAACGTAAGTAATCTGATTGAACTTGTCTAGCAAATTACAGAGGAGAAGTGATTTGCAAGTCTGAACAGGGGTTTTTTTGAAACTTGTTCCTGTTGCAGGTCTACAAAAAGCCTGTTAGAGGTAGGAAGCACCTATTTTGTCAAATGTTTTTTCAGAGCCTTCTTTAAAGTTGATCTCTGGTGTTTATCTCTCAGGTTCAAAGGGAATATACCCACATATGTCATAAATCTCGATTTACCTCCCAGCAAAAGATGGGATGAGTTGATGCGTGACAAAAAGACAGAGGTAAGAAATGCAGAGCTTGCTCTGAGGCATAGCAGATATAAAAACTAGCACATAGCCTTTCGTTTTGAGAAAAGTTTTAAAAGGAATACATGTGCTAAAAGTACAGGTATCTGAAAGGGATAATATTTCCAGCTGACTTTTCTAATATGATTCCAGTCCAAAACAATTGCTTGGGTAAATTTTTTTTCTGTTTAACACTTAAGCTAGCACCATCAAGTGTAGAGACACTGGTGTTTGGGATGTAGAGGTGTAGAAACAAGTGTGCCATAAACAGGTGTGTGCTATTCCATTTATCAAATCTTCTTAGTCGGGAAATGGTGCAGAATGAAGAGGGAGCAATACACCAAAGGAGCAGTCTTGGCAAACTCAAGTGAAACTGAGGCAACATTCTCTTCTCCCTGCTTCTCTCAAAATGCTGCATGAGATGATGAATGGGAAGGGGGAAATTAAGAACTTCCTGCCCTTTTCAGGAATGCTGGTTGTAGCACTGGTGTTTACATAGCACAAATAATTTTTTTTAATATTTGAGCCTATTTCAAACTACTTAAAACAGCTGTTCTGAAGATGGCTAAAAATTCAGGTCAGTAATTTTTAATTTCTCAAACAAGGCCAGGGCTTTTTGCTGTACTCCTTGACCTTGACCTTTCCACTCTGAAAGCCAGACAAATTCTACTTACATGCTAATATTTATTTTTAAAGTCATATTTAAGCCAGTGGGCATTGGAGGCTTCAGGTTGCACCTTAAATTCTGAAGAATTTTATCTCTTGTGTACTTTGGAGTTAGATCACATGGAGTGGAACTCCTATTTGCCTGACATTTACCTGTTGCAAATTAAAAACACATGCTTTAATAAGAAATTTATTGAGTGTTTCTGTCTTCAGTAACATCAGTGCTTAAGCAAAGAGCTTGAAATTAACATTCGGAAAGATAGGAGAGTGCAGAGCATTAAAATATGTTCAAAGGAGCAGAAGAAGAGGATAGCTTTCCTGTAATTTGTTATTTCTGGTAGAATGACACATTGGAATTAATCAAGAAAGTTACATGAAGAAAGCTTGAAGAATGGTTCTAGTGGAGAGTTGGGGGGCATTTGTCTCAGCAAGAATGTGACATTTAGCACTTCATTTACATATGTATTTTTCTCAACAAAGTGTTTTTTTCAAAAGTCTATCAAGTAGTTCTGTTAGTAGTCTAGCAGTTCTTATGCTTAAGATCTGTTCAACAAAAGCCCTTGCTTCTTTTTAGCTGAAGACTGTGGTCCAGAATATTAAAGATATAGCAAATACCTTCTTCCCCAGTGGCAAAGTTGTTGACATAGTGGATAACAAAATAGTAAGTATTTTCAGCGTAATTATTTTACTACTCTATACTCTGATTACAGAATTAGAATGCTGATAATTCTGGCAATTAAGAACTTTCAAAGTTATTAATTTACAAGTTCTTAATTCCACTTCCAGAAGAGAACAAAAATGCTATTTCAAACAGTCACTCCGATATTTTGCTTTCTTGTCTATTCTGAATGACTGAAACCATCCAAAAAAAAAAAAATGCACATCTCTCCGTCCTCTAATTTTTCCTAAGATCTTTTCAAGTTTGGATTAGTAACACTAGACAAATATGCAACAGACTTAGTTACTGTAGCAACACACTTGACTGAATATTTTTACCATGTTCCACTTCTTTTAAACAGTAAAATCAGGTTTTGAAAACTGTAATAAATGTCTGATTACAGGGACAACTTTGACCAGGCCTCACCTTAAAAATTAATTTGATTCTAATTAAAGTAAGCTTTGACATGGAAAGGGGAAAGTAGTGTAGGGTTAGGGACAGCAAAAGGTCAGATCTCTACCCTATATCCCTGTGTAGGATATTAGTGGACATAAAGGCAGCTTTTACAGTGCCATGTGTGAAAGTCAGGTATGCCCATAAACACTGACATTGAGCTCCATTGCAGTTGAACTTCTCCTGTATACAAGTCCTACTTCACTTTTCTGTCTGTTGGTGCTCAGACGTGTCCATTGCTCATGTCAGTGTTTTGGAAAGTTGAGTTTTACTTCCCTTAAGTGTATACTTGTCTTCAAAGGACTCTGCAAACATCCTCCAGTTCTACAGGCTGCAGAGAAGTTAAACACTCAATAGTTGTGAGAAAAGTGTGCCTATTGAGGAGACATTTGTTTTAAGTTACAAAATACTGTTAATTTAAACATTTAGCATACAAGCCTTTTTCTTTCAGGCTCTTCTGACTGCCACACTTCCTTATCCTTTCAATGAAGAGCTCCAAGGGATCGCAAATTCATCTGGGATTCCTTTGGGTAACAGTTTCCAACATTTAATTAGCATAACTAGGAATACAGACTCATTTAAAATTAGTGTGTTTACCAGTATGCAGTTAGTTGTAGACATCTGTGACTTTAATAAATCATTAATTAAGTAGTTAAAGCAATAAATTACATCTCACACTAAAATTTTAGATGAGAATGGAATAAATCACATAAACCTTTTCTCAGGCTGGGACTTCCCTGTAGAGCTGTAAGTTCTCACTCCTAGATTTTGGGAAGTGGAGCAAGTCTCTGCTCCCATGCACCAAAGTTTGAGGGAATCCTTTATTCTTGTTGGTTTTGCACTCTGCTGTGTGTCTGCTGTTGACATAGAGAGAAGTCAAAGCTCAGCTTCCTGCTGTGCTTTCTTTCCCTGTGGTCCTTGCCATGTCCTTCTGCCTTCCCTCTGTATCTCCTGCAAAGGAAGGCCATTCCAGGTGAGGAGTAGGCACCGAGTTCTTCCAGAACTGAGAAAGAGAAGGACCACTGCCTGTTTGCACTGCTTCCCTCATACAGGAGCACTACAGCTGCTGCTAGCAGCAGCTCTTATGTGGCAGGAGCAGTACATCATATAGCAGCTTTCTGCTGTAAAGTGAATTTTATAGCTTGTTCTGAAGTTTCCGGAGGAGGAGGTAGCAATGACTGTCAGCTTTGTGCATGGTAAGGCAGAAGGTCAGGGGATTCTAATCCCTCTATATGACTTCCAGGAAGCTCTTGATTTTGATGAACCAGTCATTTTAAAGATCAGAGGATATTGAAATGGAAATTTTTAACAGAAATATTACAGAATACTGAACTTTGCACTATGCTTTTTTCTAATAATTTTTTTTTCTTTCATGGCAAGTTTCAAACTATTTAACTTTGTTTCCTTTTTTTTCCTAGGGGAAATCGTTATTTTTAACATTTTTTATGAAATTTTTACTGTATGTACATCAATAGTGGCAGAAGATAAAACAGGTAATGCAATCCAAAATAGTGTTAACAGTTTTCTTTTATGTAGAAGAGGGTCCACCTCAGTTATGGAAATACAGTCCTCCTCAACTGCATGAAATAAGGTCTGTTAAAGAGACTAAAAAGTAATAATAGTCCCTAAGGACTGATAATAAAAGGTATTCCTTGGGAAAAGGAATAAGAGTTCATAAGTGTCTTAAGTTTAAAAAAATGGACAAAAATACTTTCAAAGATAATCTGGGTTTGGTTTCTTGGATGGTGAGTTTTTTGTAATTGGTTGGTTGGAAGTTTTTTAATAGGTGGAATTTGTTTTTCTAGGGGAAAGAAACATCAGCTACATGCCTGAAACTTTCTCAGTGCCATGCAGGATTTTGCATCTAGTTTCTAGATATTGCATGTGTATGCTGGTAGTGAAAATGGACAGCCTCTTCAAAGAAAAGAGACTTTTTCATTCTCCTGCTTAGTTCTGCAGTCCTTGTCTGCACCTGTTCCAACATAGGAAGTTTCTAAGGGATTCTCAGAGGGCTTACAAACATTTCACTTTTAGAGGAAGCTCAAGGTGTTGCCATTGTGTCAAGATAATGTGACAAGATTAGAGGTGAGGTGGATATGCAAGATTGATTTCAGTTATGGCAAAAACACTTCTCTGACCAATAAAACCCCATCATTGTATTGTGATTGTGAAAAGGACAAGTAGAGAATGCTGATTTCCTTGCCCACTTTCCCAGGTATTTGACTGCGTGGGTTTCTAAGCTGAAATTTGTCTATTTCTTTGGAAAAATCAGATTTCATTATTTATTGTTGTATAGGGAAACTGTACCACGCCAGAAACTTGGATTTTGGACTCTTCCTAGGGTAAGTACTTAAACTTGTGACTTTATTTTTTTAAAACCCAAAGAAAAGGCAAGCTGAACTTGAAATAGCTACGTACATTCTTTGAGTCTTCTTTGGATGTCTGTAAGACTGTGACAAGTAATTCTCCATTGTGTGTTGTGAAAAAAGGCTAAAATGAAAAGATCAGGATGTTCTGCTGATCTTATGTCAAACCGCCCCAAGTGCATCAAGAACAGTTGTGTTTTGCTACTTACTTTTTTCTCAGCTCCAGTTCAAACTGTCTCAAACCAAAGAATGGCCCATGGAACCTGATCTCTGAGGCACAGTATATCTTGTTCTTTACAGGATGGGATGGAGCATCAATTTTAATATATGCAGTGGAATGGGGCTTGGATTGGGGCTTGGTGTTTCAATGATTTCCTCCTCCCCAACAGTTATTGTACTGTGCTCCACTGGCACTTCCTATCATTTTTCATTTCCATACAAACTCTGTAGTTTGTTACCCAGCACTCATTAGTTCTCCTTTCATACCCTGTGATGAGGTAGTTCAGCGTTTGCTTTTATTACCCCAATATATTTTGTAACATCACTCATCCAAATGATATTCAATGCACAATTGGAATTTAAATGATCATCTTTATTAAAATTCTTACCTACCTATTAAAAACTCACATGTTGTCTACTGTGATTCCACCTGTCCCTTGCTTTGGCTTGTGTTGGACTTCTCTCACTTGTCAGAAATACTGTGAACATGCTTCCTGAAAATTAAGGAAACTTTCAAAGCTGTTCCCAGAGTCTTGAATTATTTCCAGAGAATTTAACAGTCTGCTAAGTGCTCTTTATCAACCTTTTGCCTACAAACTGGTCTGGCTTATCTTACAAACTAGAATTGGTACTTTCCTTCATGCAGAGCACATCCAGTGGTTTCTTTTCTGCCTTTGAAAAATAAGAATTTGAGGTTTGGTGTCACAGGCAGTACCTGTGGCTCCCTTTGTCAGAGGGTAGAGAACAAAGTAATGTGTTCAAAATAAACCAGCTGTGGTGTGGTGCTGTTTAATCCTGAGCAATATATTTGCTCTTGGTTCAAACAAAACTTAGTCCTTTTCACTGCCTGCCTGTGTGTTTAGAGTTCTTAGTTGCTCCTTGCTGGTGCTGCTCAGGTAACTACAGAGCAGTGATGTTGGCTGATGTGAGCAAGATCAGAGGACAGGCATCACACACAAGGTGTCTGCATGCTGTGAAGGGAAGCTGTGAAAACCACTGAGAGAGGGAAGTTTCAAATGCTGTACTGTCTCCTGCAGGTGGGATGTTAAAAATAATTCCTGGACGTTAACTCGGGAACTGAAGCCTTTAGTGGTACTCTTGGATTTTCAGAGAAACAACAAAACAGTGTTCAAGTCCACTAATTTTGCAGGATACATAGGCATGGTGTCTGGAGTCAAACCAGTAAGTATGGGGATGGGGCCTTGTCAATTTGTTACAAATGCCTCAGACATTTTCCTTTAAGATTTAAATTTTCTGCTTTCATGCTCTGCCTTGGGATATTTTCCATTAAATGATCACTTAAGTGTTCTGGTGCACAGTATAGCTACTTGAATAGAGATAAAAGAAAACAATGCTGCACCCTTCCTTGTGAAAGTAGATTGCCTAAATGAAGTGTTTCTGTTTGGACAGTTCTTAAAAATAGCATTGAATTTTGAATATGAACAGGTATGAATACAAAGTGCTGAAGTGGTTAGAGTTTCTTGCTGGCTAGTAGCTAATGCTGTGATCCCAGAGATGAAACAGCATACTTCTGCTATTTAATACTTTCTCCAGTGTTTCTTGGAAAAGGCAGTCCTGCATTTTAAGGGGGTTTTTTGTTGGATTTTTCTTTAATGGGCACCTGAAATCCGGGGTTTCTCTATGTCTTAAAAACCAGCAATACGGAACTATATCAGGGTTACGGGGAATTTCTCCTTTTCTACATTCTGTGTCTTCTATTATAGGTAGTCTTTCTTCATGTAGGGCATTTCTGGCATAAATCCCTGCATTGTATCCACTTATTTTTGTCTTTTGCACAAATAAATCGGAAAGATTCCATTCTGAAAATGATTCAGTGTAGCTGAATTCAGTTGGAGAAGACTGAGATTTGAGTTTGAATTGTGTGTTCCAAGTAGCATAGACTGCAGTGTGTGCAGCTGCATGCCCATGTGAAAAGCAGCACCATATCAGGGTAGGCTTAGCCCTGGGACTTAAAAATCTGCCTTCAAACTAGGATAGTACTCAGAGGTCAGAGAAGAAGGTGACATACGGCAGGGAAAAGAAACTGCTAATTCAGTGATGCAAAACAGAAAAGAGGAAAAAATGGCCACAAACTTGACTTGCTTAGCATAAAAACATACCTTGCTGATTGTCTGCCAGGTCAAAAAACTGATTTCTACTTATTCAAGCCATGATAAATCAGGTTCTTCTCTACATGAGCTTGATCTTGCAGTCTGTTACTCAAAGGAGAAGAGTGTAATAAACAAGAAGCTCAGCTGACATCTGAATTGCAATGCTGCCTCTTGTTTATTACTGGTACTCGTGGGCTGCTGCTGAAGGTTGGCTTGTTTAATGCTTTTCAGAACTTGTTCACTCTGACAATGAATGAGCGTTTCAGTCTCGATGGTGGTTACGTGGGTGAGTAATGCTCATTTCTTTCATTATTTCTGCACAAGTCTTCCTCACCTTGGCCAAACCAGTTACCTTAATAAACAGGCACACAAATGGTGAAAAGATTGGAGATGAGTAAGATAAAACACAGCTCATTTTAAAACCAGGTGTGAAAGTTAGAATAGCAAGAGTGAACAGTCTGAAAGCAAATTATCGTGATATTTTGCAGGAATCTTCGAATGGTTTCTTGGTAGAAGAGATGGTATGTGGATGGGCTTTCTTACAAGAACAGTATTGGAGAATGCTACAAGGTATTCCCTCTCCCTCTAAATATTATGCTCCTTTAATCTGCTTTGCATTTAACTAGTACGAATACTGTAGATGTATGCGTAATACCCAGTGATATGGATACCTTCCTAGTGGCCTTAACTTTAAATGGTTCTGGTTTTGCTGGTACTCTGGAGCAGGAGGCAAAGCATCACACATGATCCCTCAAATATTTTTTCTCAGATTTCTTTTTTCCTGGTGATCCTGTTGGTAACCTAAATGTGTAACAGCATGCTGCATCAAAGCACATCCAGCAGGTACTAGTACTTTGTAGGAAAGAAACAAAGCTGTTAAGCAATAAATTACTTCAGTGGAATATGACACAAAATGTCATCATTTTACTCATGTTTTAAGTGTTGAAAAAGTGCAAAGAGCATCTCTAAACAATCAGACTTCAAGTACAAAATGAGACAAGAAGCTTTGCTTAAATGTATTCCTTTATCATGATCCTGTCTTCCCATATGTGCATGAAAGGGGAAGAAAGGCTTAACTACCCAAACTTTTCCTGAGTCTGTGAAACTTGCTCTTCAGTACTTGAAACAGGTATAGTATTTAATAGTCCAACATTATTTTACCCACAGTTACCAGGATGCAAAAGACAGACTGGCAAAAACAAGACTGCTGGCTCCAGCTTACTTTATTCTGGGTGGAAAAAATTCTGGAGAAGGGTGTGTGATAACCCGTTCCAGGACAGCTGCTCTGGATATCTGGGAGTGAGTATGCTTGACCTGACACCTGACTCAGTCTTCCAGAAGGGGACAGGATCCATCAATAATTGTGTGGTCTGTTTCTTGTGACTTCTGTTGTACAAGAATTTCTTTACCATCACTGAAAAATACTACAGCAAGCCTAAAAAAATAATGCATCTGTATATAGTATATACTGTATAAGTGTACTTCCTATATACTTAGATAAGCAAAACACAAACTTAGACCTCTTTTCCAGCCTTGATATCAAGAAGGGCACATGGTACGTGTTAGAAACCAACTACGATCGCTGGAAGCCTCCACTGGTGCTGGATAATCGTAGAGGACCTGCAATGAAATGCCTGAACCAGACAACACAAGAGGTAAACATCCTCCAAATACCTCATAATCCTGCTGGTCTGAAACTCCCAACTTGCAGTACTGAGCTGACACAGCCAGGAGCATCCAGGTTATTTTAAAGCACAGCTCTAATGACACAAGTGGCTGATGATTTTGTGATAACTTGTCTCTGCTTCTGGGTTACAAGAAGCTGGCTCTTTACATGGGAGAGGTTTGTGGGTTTTTTGTTTATTCGTTTGTTGATTCTTTGGGGTTTTTTGGGGTATTGCTTTGGTTTTTGGTTTGGGTTTTGTTGGTGGTTTTAGAGGGATTGGATTTTCAGGATTCTTTTTGGTTTGTTGGAACTTGTTTCTTTGTTTGTTTTGTTTTGGGCTTCCTTTTCATCTAGGTAGGTTTCCTGAAAGTATCTTCAGTAGTAGCTGCATATGCCGGAAGGTACAATCAGAGATACTCGGAGAAAGACTTGTGGTGTTTTCAGGATAGTTTTACCAGTGAAATCAAACACACACTCTTGGTCAGCAAACACATTTAAGTGTGCCATGCTAAGATCTGCTCTGGTCAAATTTTTGCAGCCCACATTCTTGTGATATCTGTTATGGGTATCTTGTACTCTTAAAGCTGTATCTTGTTATTTAAAGTGAGGTGAAAAAAAGTTAGTTCTCAGCATTTACATTAACAGGTTAATGGCTGTTAATATCAGTTTATTATTTTCTTTCAGAATCTCTCCCTACCAGCAATTTACGATATTCTCTCCACAAAGCCTGTCCTCAACAAGGTAATGCTTCTATTTTTGCAGGAAGTTTAAAGTGGGGAGCAGACCACTAACTACTGTACATCTGAGGGGGAGGCTTCAGTGGTATATTCAGGGGTTTTTAGGTAAAAACATGAATGCAAAAACAAATTTCACATTACTTTGTAAAAACAATATGTAATTGCTGGAATAGCTCTTCTCCAAAGGCTCTACAGCTTTAAAATTCTCAGCAGCCTCATAGCTGGCCCTGGTTTGAGGCAGCAGCCTGCAGACATCTTGAGCACCCTTCTAACCATAATTAATGCATGTCTATGTCTAATTCACATAAATCAAGTTAATATACCTCATGATTTAGGCATACTACAGGCATGTTATTCTTGAAACACAAGAGGTTTTAGTCTGAAGTTGAAATTTTGGTGTTAAGGAAGAAATCCTGAAGGAAAGAGTTTTTAAGGGCTTTTGAATGATGTTTAGTTCCTGTGTTAAGTGGAGGCAGCATTCTCAACTGAGAACACAGACAATTCATACTTGCATGTTGTTGACTAACGAAGGTAAATGCTCATTTTAGTAGAACTGTTCAGCTGTATCAGAGAATTTTTCACTAATTCCTGTAATGTGCTTTCTTTTCTTTTTTTTTCTTCCTTCCCCCTGCCCATTAGCTGACTGTGTGCACAACACTGATGGAGGTGTATAATGGCCATACAGAGACTTACCTGCGGGAATGCCCAGATCCCTGCAGTCCTTGGTAGCCCTGCAGCTCTCCTGTGTTGGAAGCTGCTTGTCCAAACTGGCACTCCTCCACGAGAAAATGCTTCTGGAAAGAGATTGCCCAGTCTAACTCCTTTCTTCAGAAATCTAATGGCTCTATAGAAATGGCGAAGCGCTTCTAACAATGAAGGACCCTGTCTCACAGCACACTGTCTTGCTTTGTAACCAGCAGTTCTGCTGACAAGAATGTATCCTCGTGAGTGTCTGGTGTGATTTCAGCCATTTCTGCCAAATGAGTTCAGCAGTTAGTTCTAGATCTCTTCAGTCTTGGCAGTGTTCCTGGTGTGTTGGTTGGGGGGTTGTTAATTTTTGGTTTTTTGGTTTGGTTTATTTAGATTAAAATCCTTCTAAAGAATGTAACTTAAAATGGCACCAAGCATCAAAAAGAATTGGATAGAAGAAAACCACCTAGGACAATACAATTCTGTTATTCTTTCATAAGCACTTAAAATTAATTGCTATTGTTCTGGTATAACATGAGGCTATGGCTGATATGCCCTTTTATAAAATAGCCTACCAAGTGTCATGTTTAGTCACAGAAACAAGGTCTCGGGGAAATATCTGAAACAAGATCTGAGCCAAGAATGTCTTGCTACTGATTTATAACTCTTTTGCTGGAGCTATTTCTTGGCCTGTTAACAAATGTGGGGTTTTAGCACAGGTTTTTCTGTTGTCTCAAAAAAAAAATACTAATACAATAAAGAAAAGACACTTTCTGTGACCAAAGTACACATGTACTGATTTTGTACTTCAGTCTAAGACATCATGCATGTTAGATACCACATGGCATAAACTGCTTTCATTTCCAAATAGACAGTGTCTGAAAAACTGATTTCTTCTGATTTTGTAAACTGGCAGTTAAAGCTATTATCATAATAATGTACTTGGGTTGTGTTGGGAGGATTTTGGTTGCTTGATGTTTTTGAAAGTGGGGTAAGGAAGCCAAGTCAGATTACACCATTGTCTGGAATTCACGTTAAGAAAGAAGGGTCCTTTAGAGAAGGACTAGCACCCTAATATCCTAGGAAGCAGATAATGTAGAAGGCAGTAGTTTGATCTGTGCCACTGGCTGCATTGCTGGGACAAGCTTACAGTTCCAGCTCTTGTGTTTTGTTACACATGAAGAGAAGACATGGCAGAGTGAGTTTCGGGGCTGGCATCTATAGTGGTTCCCTTGTAATCTTTTCTTAACCCCCTAGGAAGGAGGTGATATTCATATTCCCATTGTACCACGAATTCAAAGTTGCCAGGAGTGTAAGGGAAGTGTTTGCTGTCTCTTTGGTGTCTACAGAGACAGTATTGCATAAGACATTCCAGTTAAAACCTGCAAGTTCATGACATCCAGGCACAATGGGACTCTTGATAGCCAGGACATACAGAATAGTATCAGTGTAATGCAGAAGTTGAGAACACAGTATACTACAGCTTCCTGTTCCAAACACTGAAGGGTATTAAATTTTTTCCCCCCCATAATTAGAATTTAACACTAAGAAGTTTGCAGAGGGAGAATCAAGCGATTGCCCAAAATAATCTCTTCAGGGAAGAAGGGGTAAATTCCATAACACTGGACACTTAAGAAGAGTGAAGGTGAAGAGTGTGCTGGGCCTTCTTGTCTAGATTGGGCTTTTGCCAAAAAGATTGGGTCAGCTGATCCTTGAGATTCTTTCCAGCTCCATGTTTTATGGTTAAAAGATAACCTTTAATCATTCCTTGTTTCAGTAGCCAGGTTACCACTTCACTGCAAACTCAGTTTTTATTAGATGCTCTCCTTCCAACAGCATTGGAAGAAGCGGGGACAACAGGAATGCTATTTACCAAATAATTTTAGCAGCTGATAAAGAAACATGGCTTCTAGTTGAAGAAAATGAAGCACTGGTATTCTCAGCCTTAGAACAGTTCCTGTAGTAGCACAGCAAGAAGCAGTTCAGGGAGATGTAGCACTGACAAAGTGAGAGCGCACAGAAATCCACGTCCCACTGATTAAACAAGGGCCAGTCTAGTTGTACATCTAATTTCTTTTTTAACTGAAGCATGCAAGCAGAAGTGTGTATGATTGTACTACCAGGGTCCATTTTTTATCTCAGCTATGAATATTGAATCTATGTAAACCAAATATAGCAACGCAATTTAAATTAGTGAAAAAGGCATGTGTGAAATGCAGCTCCTGGGCCATTTGAGTCATAAAAGACATTAAAGCAAGTCAGATGTTGCAGTCTGTACTGTGAAGAGCCCATCAAATATTTCTGAGTGCACACCTCAGCCTGGTAGGGGATTGTTGAGATTTGCATGCAATGAAGTTGTGTAACAGCCATAATCAAATTACTTTGTAATTTAAAAATCAGTTTACTTGCTTAATTAGTCTTGTCCCACTTCAGCCAAGGCAGTGTAGACTATTCACAGTAATTAAGTAATGTCCCTTGTGCAAGACAATCCACATTTCCACACTTGAAATTGCTTTACAATTGCAAAAGGACAGCTAAATTCCATGGATGTCTGTCCAGAGCCTGAATGCCTATACTGCTATTGACTAAAATAAACAAAGCTATTTAAAAGCAAAATCCCAACAACTGTCTTATTGATTTAACCTTCACCTGTCAAGTCTGAAAGTTTTCTCAAGCCAGACAAAAAATTTAATTTGCTTTTGTTACAGATAGACATATCTCTTCTTAATGTCAGTTTACTGCCTTCCCCCTGCTGCTGCTCTAGGCACAGTGATGGACGCTAAGACCATTTCACTGAATAAATGTTTGCAGCACTTGCAATGCTGGGATTTCATAGCTGCCTTTTATTTTACATAGAAAGACACAATGACAATGGGTGTGTTTTTTCATGTTAATTTGCTGCACACATAGTTGAGATACCTCACAAACACCGAGGTAGTGGTCTGATTACTTTTCCTTAGGTTTATTTTTTTCCCAGGTCAAGTAACCAGGCATATGTATATATATATTTCTCTCCAGGTTTACATAAGAGATATATGCAGCTTTCCTAATTCTGTTGTGAAAAACAATCAAATTGTTCCCAAAAAAAAAAGTATCAATATGTGAGCAACAAGAAAAACATACTTACTTTTTGCATAGCCTAGTTCTACAAAAACCAGCCTCAGTTTTAGCTTCTAGCAGATTTACTGCTTATGTAAATACAAAGAGTTAATCCAGTTTACTGTAAACTAGATTAAATAAGGTGCTACAGAAGAGACCAAGCTGTCTGGGTGCTGGCATTTAAATGCAAAATGTCAGTGCCAAGAAAATCTTTCACTGTTATGGTTTCAGGAACCCATGCAGTGAAGCCCCATACCATTTTAGAGGAAGAGAGAATGTCATCTCCCATGTTAAAAAGCAAAATTCTGGCAGTTAATGAGGGCAGGAGAAGGCAGGAATTTGGATCTTATCAAAATCAAGCAGTAGTTCTGGGACACACGTGCAAGTGAGTTTGCTTTAGAGTCAGTTACAAGTCAAGGCTTTGCTTAGAAGCAAAACTCCAGAGCAGGGCCCACAGATGTTCAGGCAAATACCTGCAAGGAAAGCAGCCAGAGTAAATAAAAGATTTTCACTGGAGTGAGCAGGCATGATGGAGAGTGGATGGACAAGAACCAGGTGAGAGCTTCAGCCACAATTAACAACTAAATGCTCCTTCCTCCTAGCACAAACACATGTCCCACTTTCACACAGCCAGCTCTTTGGACTACAGGTGCAAGGAGAAAGAAATGCAAAGAAAAAGCTTGGATTTCACCTCAGTGGCTGGCAACAGCAGCTTATGGCAAGATGCTACCTATGGCATGGATCATCAGATGCACTCTTCTGCTTTTGAAGGACCAGAACTGTTGGTGAAAAGGGCACACCCAAGCTTTCTGAGCAGTAACACCTTTCATCCTTTGGACCAGAAGAACAAGATGAGCCAGGAGTAATGCTCAAAGAAGTGGCGCAAGCCACAGTTTGCCTTGGGAAGAAAACTGCGGATATTTATGCATTCTATAAGAAGCTGCCTTTGACAGTTAAGAGAGTCTGGAAGCTGAACATACCATTGGCCAAAGGCTGTGATCTAGAACCAAGCAGGCCATGTGGTTCCCTTGAGCTCTCCCTACCCGTTTTTAAGACCATTGTAGCTTGGCAGAATCAAAGATTTAAAAAGTCCTTTAAGAACTATGTCTGCTCCCACACAGTTACTTACAGGAAAGGACAATAATTAAAAAGGAGCAAGTCTGTTTACATACCAAGGAGCACTCTCCTCAGGTCATTTTCTGCTCTACAGTGAATCAGCTCTGAATTACATTAATTGTATGTGGGACAATCTCAGTCTAATTTGTTTTGCAAAGTTTGTTCTCCTAGCTCAAGGGTTACACATGAGCAATAGAAGGATCCCAGTAGTAATACTGCCTCTGCTGGACATTTTGCATTTAAGGTAATCCAGTCTTTGCTTAATGTTTTGTACTATTAGTCTTGTCTTTCTTTTAATCTTGCTAAGATTTCTCTATTTGGCAGATACACAGCGCAGGAAAAAAAATAATCCCTAGTTTTTTTCCTCTTTATATTTCAGTGAAAATGGGTCATCTCAGTAAGTTTGGGGGTTTTTTGTCTACAGTAAAAAAAGGTTAGATCACAGGCACTGAGTTCTAGCAAAGTGCTGCATGGCAATTTTGTTTTAAAGCAGAACTTTAATTCCGGTAGCTGGAGGTGTTTGGATTAGACAGAGTCTTTTCTCAGGCTACACCCACCATCTGAATTGCACCGGTATTTAAACCTTTGAGTAGTTACATATAATTTGCCTCAGCTTAGTTTCCAAAATGCTACATTTACATTCCTGCAAGAAATGTACATGCATCATCCCCTGAGAGGTGGAAACAGTTCTCTGAAGACACCCATATCCAGCTCCATGAACCTTCATCACTTCTGTGTGAACCAGATGGGAAAAAGAAGTAAAAGTGACTGGGTGGAAAAGAGAAAACGAGGAAGGGGAAAGGAAAAAAAAAAAACCAAAAACAAACAAACAAACAAAAAAAACCACACCAGAGAGAAATAAGCAGGAGCCAGTGTCAGGAAATGTCAGAAAAAAGAGAAATAAAACAGCACAAGAAGACAGAGCATGACATAGTGCCAGGCTATGAAGATCAAACAACTGCAGTATGCTCCTTTACTGGCCCTTCTTTTGCTGAATCCCCAACCAAAATGTGCTTCCTCATCTGCAGCAGCTGCTGTTACCATATCTTTTCAAATTACACTGAGAGACACTAGATCTAAACTGATTCCTGAGGAAAATAATACTGAAATTAAAAATACATATTATCTCAAGCAACTGTTCTTCAGATTTAAAATCAAGATAAGTTGCATTGGAAGTATACTCAGGCTGTGAAGTGGCCAGAAGAATAAAAGCCATTCATTCCCCTTTCTTTCTGAATCATATACAGTCTCTCTGTATGATCCCAAATTTCCCTTTACAGAGAGCCCTTGTTTCACTCACTGCACAGGATGAGCTGTGTTCCTGTGAGGAATGAGAACAGCATAACAAAGGAGAAATTTGCTCCAGTTTTCAAGACATGTCTCTTGCGACAGAAGGGATGATGTTACAGACCAGACACATCTCAGTACCTACTGGGTCCACTAAACTCTCACCCCAGTTCTGCCAGGTGCTGCACAGGCAGTAGGTTGTGGTGTCTAGCTGGTGCCCAGTCTGTGAAACCAGGGGTTGTATTTTGGAAGTACTGATCACAAAGGCAATTAAGACAGCAGGAGCTATGCTGCAATTATATAAAGTACTGTAAAGTGAATCCTAATTTTTTATATCTCAGTTCAGGCTCTGAAAACTATCCAGCAGTCTTGATTTCAAACTCTGTACGTCAGAGCTCCATATGTAACACAGGTACAATATTCCCTTACTTTTCTCATTATCTGGAAGATAATGCAAAAAGTCTAAAGCTGTCAAAGAAAATGGATTTAGTTTGATCCCAGCAAGCCTTCAAGGATCATGGAAGGAAGAGCACCATAGGGGAACTGATTAAAAAAATTAATCACTTCAATGCAAGGTTTGGATCGTTCACAAAATAAGCAGGGTTCAGAGCCACATGCTGCATGCTGAGCACAGACGCCTCCATGTTGGCTGAGGCATTGACTTTGTGAAAGGGCCAGCGCAGGGAAAATGAGGAGATATGTGACTGATGATTTAGAGCCCTGTGACTACATGGCAGCAGGTTACATACAGGTACTTACTACGATTCTGGCATCTTCCTTTTTTGTAATGCTTGACTGTCTGAGCTAGACAAGTCAAGATTTTATTTTTAAACTGAGGGCTGATATTAAATGATGAGGAGAATGAATGATACAGCAGATTGTGGCTTCTATGTATCTGTGCAAGAGAGACAATAAATAAACTTGACACAGATCCCTTTACTCAAGGTGAGCCCCACAACCTCTCACCATGCCATCTGCACCAGCCTCTGCTCTGCCAATGGGTCAAGTGTACCACATTTGCTTTGTGAAGATCTTCCCTATACCTTTTCACCCCAAAGAAGCAACCCACTAATTTTCTCCTCCACCCTCTGATCAGAGTCTATATTTATTTCTTCCTCCTGAGACTGCTCAGTTGATTATCTGCCTCCTTTCTATCAAGTAGCCTACAAGTGCAGTGCATGCCCATACCATTCCAGATAAACATCCCAGCCACCCAAATGGGTTTGAAAGGCAGCCAAGTGACTTTGCCTATCCCCGTCTCAAGCTCCCACTTTCAATAATGTCTGTGTTACACAACATCACAACAACTTACCAACACAAATCCTGCTTCCCACGGCCCTTGGTGCCAGGGCTACCTGCAGTCTGAAATGCCTTCTCAGACCACACTTCATTTTTTCCCTTTTTTTTTTGGTTGGCTCTGAGTGTGCAGAGCTGTCTGCTGAGTGAGCGAGCACCTCTGTCTGCTACATGGGGGTTAGCTGTCCTTGCCAAAGGAGTTATCAGCCACAGCATGACAGGTGACAGCTGTTTCCTGTTTCTGAAAGCAGTGCTAGCAGCCACACCATCTCTCTCCTTAATTTAGAAAGCTGCTTTGTTGTCATCTGGTTCTACACTTCCACATGCAGGCTGAGGTCTGTAACAGGAATAACAGCACTGAGGTTTCACAACACTTTCTCTGTTCAAACCAGTGGGCAAGGAAACCCACAGGAATTGTTTATTGTAAATATTTCCCCCAGACTAAATCCAACAGGTAATAGCAAGCAGTCTTGCTCCCCTGCATTTTCTAGTGTAACATGACAAAAAAGGAGCATGCTCAAGAACCCTCAAGAACCACTATATGGAATGAGGTATATCTCTTAATTTTTTACCCCGTGGACATTCTACATTTGCAGTTCAAGATTTATACCAAACATATGTCTCAGCTCTGAGTGTCTGCCAAGTGGATTCTTATTAACAGGAAAAAAAAATGATTCTTATTCAATAGAAGAATTCTTCTCAGCATAAGGGATGGAACCAATCTCTACTACTATAAATTACAAACAAAATCAGAGCTAATCTCAGGGATTATTTTTACAGCCACCTCTTCTTGCAGTTTCTAAACATTTGAAGTTTTTGAATCTAAATTCCTGCTTACAACTGTTAAAATATTAGGATTTTTTTCCTGGTATCCACCACTCCTCAGAGGCACAGCCTTCTGTAGTGACATTACAGATGCCAGTCCCACAATCTGTCCTATGCAGACAAACACCGACACCTTGAGTCCTCAGTGGACCCACATGCCTGGTAAGTCAGACAGTCAGAAACCCAGCAGTAACAAAAGCGCAGTAACAAAATGTTAATTAAGAACACATGCTGCAACACGTACAGTGGAGATGTAAGTCACATCACTACAAAACACCAGCCTCCACTGAGCACATATTAAAATTCTGAAAGAGGCACAGATTTGAGATGAAATGTGATGATTGCAATCCTAACAGAATTCAGTATTTTAACCCTGTACTGTACAATGCCTTATCTCAATGTTGTTTTTAAACAGAGATGTCTAATCCATAAAATAGTATCCGTAACTTTGTCTTTGAGAAAAGCACAGTGAAAAATTGCTCTTTCTTTCCTTTTGAAGACATAAACCACTCAAAAGGATCAATAAGTAAAATTATGGGAACTAGTAAACATTCCAGTTTGTCCTTTAAGATATTAAAATTTCAAGTTTGATTGGGTTCTGAGAGCTTCTAAACAAATTATGTAAATTACCTATCCTAAATACTTGGTTCACAACAACGACAACAACAGAAGTTAATGATGATGTTACTTTTAGTCTTCTAAAGTTATGCTAATGAAAGCACTAATCAAAGATTGCAGTCACATTTTCAGTCCTTACCTGTTGTAGGTGGAAGTCATTGAGCAATAAGATTTATAGCTTCATCATGACACAACATATATAAGGCTGAACCCATTCAGTTGCTAATGAAATGTGATTTGGGGACTCTTGCACCAGCTGGGTGATGATTAGGGCTTATCACAGATAGGTCTAGGAAAAGGCTGGGAAATACTTAAGCTTGTTTTGCAGTTGCTTTGAGCTCTTAGGAAAGGAGCAATTTATCTACAACATTTGCCTGAAGTTTTCTGCTCACACAAGAGAGGTAATAATATGGTTTTTAACTGATTTGCAAGTGATGGGTTATATGAAGTCTGACAAAATCCTACCAAATCTTTCTGGTTTAGCACCTTCTAAATTGTAAGATGGGTACTTTGTCTTCTTAGTCAGCTCAAAAAAAAAATGTTAATTAAGCAACTGGCTTCAGAGAAACCTTGCAAAACTTGCTCTCTATGATGCCTCTTGACTTGAAATTCTGCTTTTAATAGTTGCCTGCTGGCACAATGAGCAACTCTGCATAGGTTTCCCACAGTAAAAAGGGGATCCTAAATGTAGTTTCTGCTTATGGGAATGGCTCCATAGAAACTATATGCAAAAGGGCCACTCAAACACCTAGGTTATTGAATAATTTTTAAAATAATCAATATAATAAGAAGGTAGCTCCTACCCTCATAGAAATAAATACTTTGAAAGCAGAGGAAGTTCAAAGTTAAACTCTGACTTCTAGAATATATTGTCCATATATGCTACCAGCTGGGGGGAAAAAATCTAAAAGAGCAGTAGAATACCTGTCTCTTTAACACAGCTGCAGAGCAGATTTCTGTTTAGAGCCCTTCTCGCTGCAAAGGGCTACACACTTCCTACTCCTTTCCTTGGTAAGGGTGGTCTCCAGCTCCTCTCAGAAGAGAACTGCTGCCTGTCAACTGAAAACTACACAATTACTTTTTAAAAATCAGTAGTTTTCATGAACTCTGATTGGATGATTAAATGACTGAGAGGGTTTTCAGAGTGGATTGGAGAAATAAAATGTCAACTATAGAAGAGCATGGTAGAAAAAGCTTCCCCCGATTTTATTTTAAGTGATTTTTATTATAAAATACACCCAATTTTGATTCTTTTGTAGCCTAAAGGAAGATTTCTTGAGGATATTGTTTTTTCCATGCATGTCTCTTATTCAGGTCAAATTCAGTCATTTTTTGTAAAAGAAAGTAATTTCCTTTTCTATTGAACCAAAGGCTTGCATATTTAAAATTCCTCTGCAAATGGACAGTGGGTTCTATGGATATATTTTTGAAAAAACCTGCTCACTTGTATCCCAGAATATGTTCGTGATACTTAAAGTATGTGTTTAAATACCAGGGAGGAGGTTAGGCTCTGTTATATGAGTGTGATGGGGTTTTCTGGAGTTTGTGGGGTTTCTGTGTGTTTGGTTGTTTGGTTTTTTTTCTTTCCGTGACCATTGTACATGGTTGTAAGACTGTACCTGACAAGCTTTCAACATCAAAGTGCTCAGAAACACTTCAGAGTAGTGCTTGCTTTAGAGATCCAAGTACACAGTGCCTGTCTGAGATAAGGAGTCATCCAGAGATCTGACAGGTCAGCAAACCTCCCACTTACAGTTCAGGTCCTACTTATCTAATGATGTTATCAAGTTATCACACTCCCTTTGAAATCAGTTCATTCTGTATTTGACTTAGGGTATGAAAAAGGAGTCATGAGAGCTGTACTTAATACAAGTCCTTTAAGTGTCAGCATTCTGCTGGCATATTAGCCAAGAACTAGATGAAGAAACAGGGTTTTTTTTAATTAAACCTTTTGTTTAATACCACTACGATCCAGCTGGAGGCCATATGACACTAACCCACACAGAGGGCACCCCAGCCCTTTCTGAGATGTACTAATGCACATGAGCAGTAACAATTCCAATAGAGATGGCTGGGCTGCCTTTGGTGCTCCTCCGTGGTGCTGGGCTGGGTTACAGCATTCCATGGTGGCTGCTTTCCTTTGGGCCTGTATTGGAGGCTACAGTGCCTCCATTCTGTGGACTCCGCCCAGTGTGGAAAGACAAGGCTCAGTGCTCACCAGAGTGCTTCCCCAAGGAAACTCAAACCCATGCTACTCTTCTCTGGAACTGACTGAGGACATTGTCTATCGTTCCTTACTGCTAACTATAAAGCACTGCACAGAAAGAAGTTCAAAATTAGGCCAGAAAGAGGAAGAAAGAGAAACATGAATTAGCATATTTTTGTGTGGATTAAATTTGTTAAGCCCCTTTTAAGGATGAGGGCAAAGGAGAAGTTAGAGTAACATAACAATAACAACAACTTTTTAAAGTGATTATTCATGAAAGCTTTAGTCAAAAAAACACAGAAATACTGCTTCTTAATCTGAGAAAGATTGTCAAGGAACTGATCAAGACTGACTGTCAAAGCTTCTCTCCTTACTGTTGTTAACTCTCTTGGCACAAAAGAATTTAGGTTAGGAGGAGGATCTGGAGGCCATCTGGTCCCTTGGTCATGCCAAAACTACTCTCAAAGGCAGGTCAGTCTGCTCTGGCTCTTGTCCTGTTGAAGTACAGAGACTCAACCTATTTCCTGGGCAGCCCATTCCAGTGTTCCCTCACTTTTCCTGTAGGAAATTTAGGTCAGTGTGGTGCTGCCACTTTCAGGGTTTCCAGACGTAGACCATTGTCTTTGTTTTCCATAAGGTGCACATTGTGAAGTACAAATTAAATTATGGCCCAAGTACTAGGCTAGTGTGTTTTTGTTTGTTTAACTACAATTTCTGATAAAGGTTCCCTGGAAGCTCTGACAGCAATATGCAGTTACCTGGGCTGGAGCTTTACCACCCTCTGCAGTGGGTGCCAGGGCTGGATGGAGTTTGCTGTAACATGCCATCCTGTACCAGCCCAGCTCCTGACCCAGTGGCTATACCAGCACTCTGGCTGTGCATTGCATGGCTCACACTGCAAAGCAATCTGGCTAAAGGTGGTGGTGTCAAATACTACTGTAGGATTTTAATATGCCTCAAAGAGGGAAATTAGGATGTAGCTTTGTTGAAGCATAACTTATTTTTTTTTTCTTCTCCCTCCTTACAACTGAAAAAACTGTTAGGACAGTTGGAGTGATTAAAAATAGTTACATTCTCATTAATGAGATTAGGAATATGGACAGAAATCCTACTTCTAGAGAAGAGCACTAAGGGATAAATGTACTACCTCAAATAACCTTTGCTGAGTGAGGGTCAGATAACCTGGAGCATCCTGTGCCCCAGCTTTTCAAAACCTTTGTCTGATCAGAGCAGCCAGCAGAAATATTACAAAGAGTGTGTGAACAGGTGCTCAAATGCCTCTTGTGGCTTTGCCATTAAGGCAGATACACTTTCAACTAAGATTTCTTGTCCTGAGCTTTCTTTTTCAAAGCTTTGCTTTTACTTCTGGTCTTACCTGGCTGGCTGTGAATGCAAACAGGTGGAACTAGACATGCAAGGTAAATGTGCTGTCTTCTGGGAGGATTATGACCTTTCTGTAACACATTTTCCTGAAGATCTTCTGTGGACTTTTACACAAGAGGATATTAATATTTCAGGGTAACCACTGTACTTCAAGATTAGATAATTTCTGATACCTGTTAATACCTTCCTCATCCCCAAGGCAGATTAGGGATTTTACATTCCTCTATTCAGTGAAGACTCTTGCAAAAGTGCAGCACAGCAAAGGACATGTTTTCCACCTGCCTATGAGGGCTAAGAGGGGTTTGCTGCAGCTCACCTCCCTTCTCTTTGTTGTACCGCACTTCTCCACTGACAGGGGTTCAGCTCCTGATGGAGGAGCAAAACGTTCCCAGCGAGGTGCCGGCAGCCCTAAAGCGCCTGGCCAAATACATAGTGCGTGCTTTCTACGGCGTGGAGTGTTCCCTGGCCCTGGATGTGCTGATCCGCTACCCCTGTGTGAAGGAGGATGACTTGTTACAGCTGCTCAAGTATGAGCGTAAGCAACTGCGCACCGTCCTCAACACGCTCAAGGCAGACAAGCTGGTGAAGCTGCGGATGCGAGTTGAAACAGGGCCTAATGGGAAGAGCACGAGGCACAATTACTATTACATCAACTACAAGGTGCTGGTGGATGTGGTAAAATACAAACTGGATCATGTTCGCCGGAAAATAGAAGCGGATGAGCGGGATTCAACTACCAGATCCTCTTTTAAATGTCCATCTTGCTCTAGCACGTACACGGACCTTGAAGTCAATCAGCTCTTTGATCCATTTACAGGTGTTATATTGCTTATTTGCTGTTATCTTAAAGAACAACCCTGATAGCACAGAATTGAACTTTGCAATAAAAACATGTTAGAATATGCTTCTTGTTTGCTGGGGGATGAGGGTCTGGCACAGGGGATGCTGAGAAGTGAGGGTGAGAAAAGTGCTGCCTCTGTTGAACAGGCCAAACAAAAGGAAGATTAATCTTGAATGTATGAGCTGGGGTTGAGAATCAGATTCCAGGTCTCAGCTTTGGTTTGAACCTGGTTGAGTAATCTTAACTCATCCAAGTCTTGTGAGTCTCACTTCCTCATATGGAAATATGAACACAGTACTGTCTTTACTCTGTTTTGAATCTCTTAGTTAATCCATTTGTGTGGTCAGTCCTTCTGACGGAAGAGTTGGAAAAGATGGGTAAAACCATTTGCAGTTACCTACTTTAATAAGCACCTTGCAGCTCAGTGGCACCAAAGCAGAGCTCTTCTGTCACTCCTGGGCTGGGAAGTTCGGGCTCCTCATGGGTCAACACAACACATCCACAGCAGAAGTGGTGTCAGAGCTTGTGGACTTTTCTTCTCTAAACCCAAAATAACTAAATATGAGTATTACTTCAAAATTACTCAAAATGGCATCATAGTGCACTACATTACTCAGAGCACAGCTACTGTGCTGACATCTGGGTCATGGGATCTGCAGAGGATGCCAGAGCCAGGCAGAATGAGCTTTATATATGACAAACCTGAAATGCCAGTGGTGAAATTTGTGTTCTGCCAGTTGCCAAAATCATCCCTTTCTTCTAAATGGAGGGACTCTGTCAAGTTACTGAAATGCAAACATTGAAGCTGGCGATATATTTTCACAGAATAACTTTGAAGTTTTGTTTGTTTTCCTGAAGACAAAAATATGGGGTTTTAGCATTTGCCTTGACTCTGACTCTTGAACTAAAACCAGATGCTACTTATGCTTGAAAATGTCTTTTTTTTCCCCCCTTACATTAAGAACTGAGACTGGAAAAGAGAAAAATAAACTGATAGTACATGTCTATCCAGCTTAATTTTCTCTTCTGAGGCATTTCTCACTTGCACAACAAGTGTATAATACCAGTCTATCTCAAGTTTGCCTGCAAAATTGGGTTCCCCTAGTTAATGTGAACAAATGGATTCAGCCAGAATGTCTGGGTAAATGTCCAGGCTGCGGATGGCTTAACAAGGTACTGCTGATCTTTTTGCATTCTTTTTGCATATGAACATGAGAATTCCCACTTTGGAAAATGTTGCAGAGACTTTCCACTGCACTTACTGCAACACTGAAGTAGAGGAAGATGGCTCAGCATTTCCGAAGCACGATGCTCGAACCTTGCTGGCCAAGTTCAACGAGCAGATCGAGCCTGTCTTTGTGCTGCTGCGTGAGACTGAAGATATTGTGCTGCCCTATGACTTGCTGGAGCCTCAGCCAACAGAAATACCAGGATTATCAGAAAGGTATGAACATCACCCTAGAACTTCTGATCAATCAAGTAACTTTACAGTTGTAAAATCTTTGAAATACTGAACTTGCAGCCTATGTACTCCATTCTGCTTTGTTCAGTACAGTCTGCTGTTTAATGAAGAAGTCTGTAATATCTAAGGCAACCTAAATTATTGCTATACCTTTTTCATTTTTTAATATATTTTTAAAGTAATTTATTTCCCAAATTACTCCTTCAGCTAATGTTCATAGCCCTTTCTGTAAGAAAGTAAATGTTTCTCTAGCAGTGTGCTTCATCCAGAGATGCACTACCGAAGAGACTTGCAAAAATCAATGGTTCAGAACCACTTGCCTCTGAGAGAGGTAAAAGGGAATGTAAATTATTAGAGCACTTGTTTAAAGCTAGTCTGCTGACAAAACATGTTTTTGGGGTTTGTTTGTGATTGTTGTTCAGCATTTTTTTAATGGGAACTGGGGGGTGGTTCTTGCCTGAATTCTACCTCTTCAAAATGTGACACCTCATTCAGCTTTGATGCGAAGTCGGGCTCAAGCGTGCTGGAATCCCGCAGCAGCCCTGAAAAATGGGCACACAGAAGTTCTGCTTTTGGCCTTACATACACTCAGAACTTAACTATTGATGTCCAAGACTCAAAGCACAAGAAGAGAAGAAGAGAAAAAGCAACTGAAAGGCAACCTATTTGGTTGTCACAGAGCACTGTGGAAGGAACAGCAACACTCACCAACAATAGTATTGGTAAGTCTAGGGAATTCACAAATTAATTCAGCAGCCTTAGTGCAGTTAAATGCAGCTCTACCACTGCAAATGTGGTAAGCTTAGTTTAGAAGATAATGTTTCAGTTCTGTGTCAGTGGTTATCAAACTCCAGTTTCCAAAATCTAGTTATAAGACTGATTGAGGTTGTATTCCCAAAGCCAGAGGTCAGGTGGGTCCTGAAACTTCTGGCTTCTGCCATGCAGTAATTTCAGTGGTAATCTTTACAGTGGAAAACTCTCAGAAATGTCTGTACTTTCAAGAGAATTCTAGTGTGGGTAAAAAAGAGCCAGAGCAGAAAAAAATCATCTGTGTAGGATGCCTGGGGTAACTGTAAATGATTAATCCCTCTAACACTTAGTATTGTGTATTAGGAGTAAATGCTTCTGAAGAAACTGAAGAAAATGTTGAAGAAACTGTCACTGATAATGAAATCATCAAGACTCTTCTGATCCATGAATCCAAGTCATCATCTAGCACAGATCAGGCTCCTATTGTAAAAAGCAAACTCCATGGATCACACAGTGATAATAGTGAATTTGAAGAGGATGCCAAGCACTCAAGAGGAGCAGGAATGAAAGTAGCAGGTAGCAACTTTGAACAAGAGGAGGAACAAGAGGAGGAACAGGAAACTCTGGGTCCTATTTTAATGGTAGCTGGCCAACCCTGTTCATATGGTGAAGTTAGTGAAAACCCAGAGCTTGTGTCTCTCATGACAAAGGAAGAGAGAGACGCTTATATAAAAGTAGGACAAGAAATGTTCCAGTCTGTCTTTGAGTAACCACTACTGTAGGAATATTCAACCTTCTACAGAATGGATAAAGGCTTCTGATTTATGTTCTTCAAAGTTTACCATGGAAGGGTTTTGTTTGAACTTGCTCTTAAGCAAGATGGCAATCCTGTAGTAGGTAACTACAGTTCAAATATTATCATTGCAGCCACAGCAAGTGTTGTTTGTTGTTGTAATGTTTAGCTTTGTGGATGATGTAATTAGTTTTGGAGCATGAATAATTTCAGGATATGTTTGGATCTGATTAAAATAACATTTCAAAAGCAGTGATAAAATCTATAGTAAGAAATAAATTATTCCACGTTCCTCCCAGAAGTAACAGTTACTTCCAAATCCAATATGACTTGGTTTCATTCCATACATGTTCCACTGGTTTGTTAGGTCACTCACTGTACAACAGTAAAGCACAGGTGTCACACAGCAACCTCGTCCTAAGGGAAGAGTTGTTATTAAATTGCATTAGCAATAGATGAGAAGCAACTCTGGCCTCTGAACTTTCATCCTAAAAGAGTAATTTTTCCCATTCTTTGTACTCAGGGCACTACAGAAGCATCTTGAGTGGTGAACTGTGCAAGGGGCATTGGACAGCAAAATGTAACATTTCATTCAGATCAATAAGGGAGAAAGCTATGTATCAAACACAAGACTCTGCTTCTCTCCTCACTCCCATGTTCCCCAGTGTTCTTTTTAAGCAAGAAACAAATTCTGCTTGAAACAAACTCCATGAGTAAAAGGACTGGCATTAGGCACAGTGACAATTTAACTTCTTCAGCAGTTCTACTACTTGAGCAAGGGATAATGAAAGTAGACTAGAAGGGCACAAAACAAACCACAGGAGGTTCCCTCACTTCACTGTAAGGGTGACAAACACTGGCCCAAGTTGCCCAGAGTAGTGGTAGTCTCCCACCAGGAAGATACTCAAAAGCCACCAGGGCAAACAGCTCTGTGTGGCCCTGCTAGCACCAGATGACCTCAAGAGGTCCCTGATGACCATTCCATGATGAAACAGTAGAGACAAGGTATGACCAAAGAAATACCAGTTCAATAGATACTGTTGGTTTTTACAGGTAATTTTCTTTTCAGTAGCTGTTGTGAATCTGTGCTGAAAGTAAGTGTGGATAACACAGAGATGTGTTCATGTTTGCTGAGCAGCCCTTGCAGAGTCCAGACTTTCCTGCTCAGCACCTCATGTCCCCAGTGAGAAGGCTGGGGATGCACAGTTAGGAGGGAACACTGCCAGGAGAGCTGTCCCACACTGACCAAAGGGCTATTTCACACCACAGGGCATCATGCACACATACAGAGCTCAAAGAAGGAATAGGGGACAGTTGAAGTAATGGCATTCATCTTCTCAAGTCCTTGTTATGCATCATGGAGCCATTTTCCTGGAGATGGCTAAACACCTGCTTGCCATTTTGCCTTGCTTGCAAGTGTAGCTTTTGCTTTACTTGTTGATCTTTCTTTCAACTATGAATTATGTTGTTTGCACTCTTCCACTTCTCTCTCTGAGCCCACTGGTTGGGGAGTGAGCAAGCAACTGCTTGGTGTGCAGTTGCTGGCGGGGGTTAAACACACCATTCCAGGGCAAGAATGGGGTGTGCTCAGGCTTGCTCTTGAGCTTAGAATTTAGTGATTCAACATAAAAAGTAGCCTTATTTCAAATCTGCACACATAATCTCACTCTACTTTATAAAAAATATCCTCTTTTAGGACTGAGTAATTCTTGGGCTAAATCAGTAATTAGAGCTTTGATTGTTTCAGTTTCACAGGTTTGCCTTTGTCACAATGTATTTCCTTGGTCCTCAGAATGGTTTTTTCTGCCAACAATAGCACCATCACTTTCAAGCCTGTAGGGTAACTAAGCTATCTTCAAACCTTTTGCTAATCTACTTTCATCCTTGGACGTGAGAGGCATGTGACCATAATCTGCCAATTCAAAATTCATTCATAAGATTATTTTTTCTAGTTGGACACTCCAAACAAACTAGAAAAAAAATCACAGAATAATTAAATTCTCATTTTATTTAAACGTCAAGCATATTTAGCCTTCACCGTCACTCTACTGTGTCCCAGAGTATATAGCCATATTATCAAACTAACTGCAAAAGCAACACAATCCTGAATTAAAGATGACCAGTGCTTTTTAACTTTCAGAAAAGCCTTGTGTTTAAGGTAAACAGGATCTTTATAATGCAGCAGATCTGCTGTTAGCTCAGTTTTATGACTTAGTGTTATTAGCAACTCTGATCTGAAAAACTAAACAAAGTTTTCCAACCTACATTTCTGTAATTCTAATTCCACCTTTACCATGAAACTCCAGAGGTGTTGACTTCAACTGTTTTTAAAAAACATTAACTTTAATTGTAGCTTCCCAAATTTCATTACAAAGTCAAACACTTTAGAACAGATTCTCCAAACCTTCAGCTGCAGCAATTTTAAGTGTTAGCTATGAAAAGATACTAACATTTTCAGACATGTTTAATCCTTTGAACATCAAAAGGATTCAGCAAATGCAGAAAAATACAGCTGGTTTCTGCAGTTAACTACAAACCTGGGGTATTCAACTTCACCTCAGACAAATGTGCTGATAGAAAGGAATTCCACAGGCCATGAACAGGAACTTCTTTTGTTACAAACAAGTTAGGCCATAAAGACAACATGTAGGTATGTATTCTGTCTATACCTTGTATTTTGAGAAGATGCAAGAAACTTGGAGAATTTCTTGTCCCAGGAAAATTAGCAGTGTTTCTTTTAAGAGAAGAGCAAACTGCTATAAGCATGGCAACAAGTCAATTAACTTCTGGCAACAAACTCAGCATACCAGTTTTTAAGCCAAAGAAAATTTTTCAAAAGAGAAAATTTACAGACAAGTCAAAACTTTATTTAAAACTACCATTTTGAACAGTTTTAAAATTACCAAACAAGTCACAATAAAAAATAAAAAATTAAGACAGAAAAAGAACAGTGCAGCAAAACTGAATAGAAGTGGATTCAGTTCCAGCCGTTTAAACTGCCACAGGCAGAAGATCACATACCTATCCTAAGAGGCAGCGTGTTAAAAATTTTACATTTTTTATACACTTCCAGAATCTTGGGAAATCAGTTCTGATCTTCCATATGCATTTGTATACATAGAGTTTATAAATGCAGGTATCTTCGGGTTATTCTTAGGCATTTTGAGCTCCAAAATTTTCTGTAAAATAAGAATAAAATCATTGTTTAACATCTACAAGGCATCAAACAGCTCATGACCACATTTCACTGCAATTTCATCCTCACAAGCATTTTAAGCTATGGCTTACTTGAACACCTACAGCCATCCCCCCCATACACAGCTTAAGAACAGCTTAGAGCTAGCTACAGCTTTGCTGTGGCATTAGATTCTTGGTTAGACTGTTCCCACAGCAGGCCTGGGCATCAGTATCCACCCAATAGGCGCAACAGGCTTGTGCTGCAGAGCTGTGAGCAGCAGAATACTGACAGGCAGTGACCAAAATGGAAGGGAAGATGCACCATCCCTCACACTTTGTTCTGGAAAACATCTGCGCTGCCACCGCAAATGATTAAATAAAAAGCAAGTTCATCAGCTTATGCTATCTGAGGAATTGGAAGGAGGCACACTAGCAGCAAACTGCTACAATCAGAATACCCAGTTCATGCCTTTATATGTGCCATTACTGTACACTCCACTGGAGAATTACAAATCTAACAATAAAAGAGAAGTCTTTAATACTGCAATTTTTGTCACAATAGTATAGAAAACTATAACAACATTTTCTCTGACCTGCATTATCATTAAGTTTTTGTATCCGCATTAAAAAAAACCCCCACAAAACTGAAACATTTTATTGCTATCATACACACTGGAACTTTTTCCTACCCCATGGTATACTTCATATGAAAAATAATTTATTTCTCCCTGAGGAGGTATTTTACTATTCTGAAAAGTCTCTTGAATGTTTCTATCACAAAATCACTCAGCAGTCTGTCAAGAAATTATACTGAGTGTTATTATATCAGATAATAGCGATTATGATTTACAGTGTTATTAAACCCAAGCTTGTGTAACTAGAAACAAAAATACTGCTCCATTTGAATAAGTTTCAAAACCATTATGTTGAGACATGCACTTTAAATATGTTGATTTTGATGACTTTATCAGCCACAGAATCTAAAAAAGAATATAGAAGTGAGATGGACAGCAAGATAAAATCCCTTCATATCAATACAACATTTTCAAATGCATGATAACAAACCCCAGTATTTTTACAGCACCGCGATAACTGCTAACTTCAATCAGTGATATTTAAATTCTAGTATTCCAGAGTATTTCCCCAATATGTGTGCAAAATATAGAAAATAATTACCAGGTTCTTTCAATGTTTGGGCATCTCCTACTAATTCCTGATCTCGAGCTCCACCTCCATCCATTAATTCATCAGCCAAACTCTTGGTCTGAGCCTCTGTTTCCATTTTCTTCATTAAATCTGCCTTTGTAACAAAAAAAGCAAATCTCAAAATTCTGGATAATTCTTACTGCTGTCTGGGTAACACAGACATTTAGGGTATGCACTTCTAAACAACAATCCCACAAATAATATCAAAATACCTCTGAATACACAGCAAGTTTGAGGGGCAAGTCTTCAACTTTCACAAAGTCATCTTCATCAGATTTTTGACTTACATTTCCAGAACCAGGTTCCTGTTAATAAAAAATGTGCTATTTAAGAAGTGCTATTTTGTTTTCTTTTCACTCCCAAACTGCTGAAGTACATTAAAAAAACCAACACATATATCAAATTTGCAGATGGAAACAAAACAAGACTGCAAACCAGAAATAACACTCTAACAGAAAAAAGCTTATCATTTCTCTTGGGTATATATATAACTGAATTATACACACATATTCATTCACTAGCACAGGTGACTCTGTATCAGGGCTGCCAGCCATGGAGCTTGCAGAACTTGCACCAGATTTGTTTTCTGCACAGGTGGTATCTGGTGTTTGAGTTTCATTCACTGCTAAAGATGAGCTTGATCCTTCTGTTTTCACAGTGGCTGTTATAAAGGATTCTGGGGTATTGACTGTTAAAGCTGGTGTATTCTCCATGACACTGAGGTAATGAGGCACAATTGCAGCCACATCTTGTTCACCTAAAACCACAGAATTACATTTTAACTAGGCAGAGATAGTAAAACATTCTGAACATACAAAAATGCCAGATAATTATTATTATTCTTTTAAAAATTAGGATCCAAAGCTACAAATGAGCAATGAAAGTGAATGATAGTCTCTTAGACCAACACAAAGCTGACTGAAGTAAAACATCAGTTATTTGTAACCTTACACACTTAAGTATAAGCTATTTATTACATGAGAGTATGCGACTTGATTTCTGACTCAAAAAAGATCTTAAAAAGTCCACCAAAAACAACTTCCAGAACTAAGTGATCTACTATAAAATATTTATTCTATGTATGAGGAGATATAATGCAAAACAGTAAATTCTTTAATATTTTGCCACTCTGATTTTNATTGCAGCCACATCTTGTTCACCTAAAACCACAGAATTACATTTTAACTAGGCAGAGATAGTAAAACACTCTGAACATACAAAAATGCCAGATTATTATTATTCTTTTAAAAATTAGGATCCAAAGCTACAAATGAGCAATGAAAGTGAATGATAGCCTCTTAGACTGAAGTAAAACATCAGTTATTTGTAACCTTACACACTTAAGTATAAGCTATTTATTACATGAGAGTATGCGACTTGATTTCTGACTCAAAAAAGATCTTAAAAAGTCCACCAAAAACAACTTCCAGAACTAAGTGATCTACTATAAAATATTTATTCTATGTATGAGGAGATATAATGCAAAACAGTAAATTCTTTAATATTTTGCCACTCTGATTTTTAGTCTACAAAAAAAGCCCAAGAACAAAACCAGTGTTTGCAACAGAAAAACACAGGGAAGGTGGTAATAACAACAGTTACACTAGAAATGAAATTCATACAACCCAGTAATGCTCCCTTCTTTTGATGGAAACTAATTTCTTCACTCTTAATCAGTTACAATATTACTCACAGAAAAAAACCCTAAAATATAATTTCAATGACTAGTAAAATGGTAGTAGCAGAAATAACAAGACAAATCTAAACATGAAACACTGTAACACATGTTAATTCTGATACTGTTGTGTACCAAAAGCTGCAACAATCAGCTAAAATTCTTGCTCATGTCAAGCATCAAAACCACATCTACCTAAGTAAGATTATTCCATGTTTCCTCATTAAAAGGTTTATTGTGTCAATATCAACATCCAGGCAACTGATACAGTTCTATGAAAAGACAGTAAATTTGATCATCTTTCTCTTAAGTACATGTATCACACTGTCCAAGACAATTCTCACCATATGCAATTTCACAGGGAAGTGTTAAGTCTCTCAGTTACTGCTTACAGGGCTTACCTTTAACAGATTCTTGTTCTGATGACAAAATCTCACTGCTTTTTGCCTTACTCAGTTCTTGGTTCGAAGTCTATTGGGGAAGGTAAAAATGAGATAGAACAAAATTGTACTGATCAGCTTTATATTGGCCAGTTTACTAACTAGAAACACACTGCACACCTGCTCCATGAATTTGTCTTTTCACTAGTTTGAAATTAAGACAGCAAGTTCCTATTTGCCAGCTTGTCAGCAACAGTTTACAAAACCATTAACACTAATAGGCATGTTTTATCTGAACATTTTCTTTTTGCTACAGTAGTTCCCAGGTAAACTCTTTGGTTCCGATTAAAAGATCCACTGTTTTAGCCTTTAAAGTAAAATGTTCTAATTACATCCTTGCCTAATATAAATACCTGTTGATCAAACCAAAGTTTCAATAGATTGACAATTTAATATGTAAAGAACTGACAATTCTCCAAAACCAGGTCTCACATATTTAAATGTTTTTAAGAAAAATAACGATGAAATGACAATCATACCCAAAAACATTTCACCACTGTTCCATAAATAATTAGCACAGAAGGGAGGACAGACAAAAAACATGCTAGAATAAAAGACTGAATTACTCCCAATGAGAACTTGATCTCAACAAACACAGAGAAAGAACTACTTAAAGGTTTAAAATTATGCTTTTTTGAAAGTTTGACGTCTCGCAGCACAACATTTTTACCTCTCTTATAGCACTTGTAAACATTAGTTTTGTCTCTGTCCATCCATCCACTTTGGCACCAGCTGTAATAAACCCAGGTGAGGAATGCTACATTTTGCATGTAGCATCTACTGGCATCATACAACTTCTTGTATTATTCTTTTATTTTCCATAGTACGAAAACAGTGCAACAAGAAAAATCGAGGTACATATAAATATGTACTGAAAAGCTGTGCACTGGCACAGGTTTGTTCTGGTTTCCCAATTTTGATGGTACCTGTTCATTTTCAGTTGTTTCACTGCTGGCTTGTAGTGATGTTTGCACATCAACAGGTCCTTCTTCAAATTCTATTTCTTCATCTTCATTCTCATCTTCTCCACTGCCATAGTTAGTTAGAGCTTGGGTTTCTGCTTTTGATAAACCTAAAGGTAAATCAATGTAAAACCACCTTTGAACTGCCAAATCCTCTTGGGGAACTTAATGCAATGAATGATTTACTTCAAAACATTCTTTAAGATTAAGATACAGTAACAACTTAACTTTCAAAGATCTGTATGTTTCATATCCGCTATATTATGAACGAACACCTCTATGTTGGTGTGAAATGTCAAAGTTATTAAATGATTTGGTGCAAAAAATGTAAATGGTAAAGGAATTCAAGCCCGAAGTAGGTGGTGTAAGACAAAAAAAGGACAAATAAATAAATATATGCAAGCTTTACTTTAAAGTAAAAGCACAGTTTAAAAAGCCACATTATTTACATGGAAAACTGCTTAAAATTTGCACAGCTTTCACATCATTCAGGTTAAAGGCTGGGAAACTTTGAGTTAATCTGAGACAGGATATATAACTTAATGAATCTGTTTCTAATATATTTTTACAGATCTACCGATTATGAAAAAAATAAGCTCCTCTAACTGGAATATTTAACCCCTGATGTAACTAGGAAATACAGTACTGCAAAACTTTCACTGACAAAGGACTAACTATAAAATGTGTGAGAGAAGGTGTTACACAGCACTACTTCATGCAAATCCTGCTGTAAAATTAGATGGTCAAAACTACAGTGGAAGCACAGAATAATGAACTATATAAAAGTGCCTTACTTATTGCCACTGGACCACTTTCACTTTCCTCATCTTCCTCTTGATCAGATGCATCAGATCTAATACTTTCAGGCACTCCATTACCAGCACACACTTTTGAGTCCGGTACTTGTTTAACAGTTTCAGTCTCATCCTTGTCCTAGGAAAACATGGAACACTGTGCAATTTCATGTTTATCTAAAGACTACACTAAGGTTTCTGCGTAAGAGTTGTTTCTCAAAAGTTAAAAAGTATCTACTAAAAATCTGTTTAAGTAGTCCTTACAGCCTTGAAATGAATATAGCAGAACAATAGTCCTAAAGGAGAGCATCGGAATTTCCTGTAAGAGATCATGGCAGTGTTCAGACACAGCTTTCAAGGACCTCATAACCACTGAAAAGGTTGACATTGATCAGCATGCTAGGTTAAAAAATCCTTTAAATAGGATTTGTAATTATCAAGAAAACAGACACACCTGCATTATTACCTTCCAGCAACTTTGGAAAGTTTGGAAATTTACTTTGCTACTTTGATAAAATAAATCACTGAAAATAACAGAAAGGAGATTAATAAATTTCTAAAGGCTGGAAAATTGGCTGCTTAGAGATACTTGATTCTATTCTATTGACAGACAACAGTAAGACTAAGTGACCATTGAAATTATCTGAGGAATAAAGAGAATTGAAAGGCATACACGTACTTTGTCCTCATCGACATCTTCAACAGAACAAACATCCACCTGGAGACCTTTTTTTGCCTAGAAGAAACACAAACTGTCTTCAATTCTAAACTGAAATAACTTGGAAATACTGAATCAAATTAGGGCTTCATGAAAGCCAGGCTGAAATGCTAATCTTACTAAGAATTGCTGTCTTAAAACAGCAGGAAGCCACAGAGACTTTTTTACACACAGATGTCTTCAAAATTTTAGAGTTGCAAAGCATTTAAAAAAATCTGTTTTAACCCTTCTTATTTAAGCAATTATGTTTATATTGGGTTAATCCTACAGTCTGTGGTTGAATCATATCCAGCATATAGAATTAGATACATCATGGCAGGGGGGTTGAAACTACATGATCTTTAAGGGCCTTTAAAACTCAAACTACTTCCTGATTTAACTCTGATCAAGACAAAGAGCTGTGTTTTCAGCAGTTACTTTACTGGACTCAAGAGAGGCAGAAAATTGAACAAGATCAAATATGTCTGCATCAGGATTCCAGAGTTGGGGGCTGTGAGAAGACCACATAGAGATAATTGTGCAGGTCTGTACAAAGTAACCAGGACCTAACACTTCTGGCTCCTCTCTGGCTTTGTCAATCTGAACTTCTGTCGCAGCAATGAGGCAAACATTGACTTTAACCCTAATTCTGTCTTCCAGGAGAGAAGAAATGCTGAGTCTAAGCTGGCTCCATGTTTTCTCATAGCAAGTATAAACCAGCTCTTTATGTAACAAAGGCCCAGTAGGGAACTTCAGATAAAACAGGAAGTCATGTCTAAATCTTTCTGGATTCAGAGTGTTCCTTTGGCCTCTTTACAAGGCCCTCCACAGCCTCCCTCATACCAGCCATGCTATTGATATATCTAAATTATCTTGAAATATTGCTGGGGGTACACCTAAAAATACTTGTAGAACATTATAGTTTATAACAGGTTCAAAAAATATCTTCTGCTGACATTTAAAAATTAATTAAGGGTTTGCTTTGGTATTTGTGTTTCTAGAAGGAAACTGAAAGGATACTGAAATCATAAATACATGAACATCATCTAGTTTATTGTTTGTTTTGTAAACAGATCATATAACTTAAAAAAAGCAGCTATGCTCCCAATAAAAGCAATACTAAAATTAATAATGTAAATGGTGTGAAACCTAGACAAAGCTTCCTTTTTAGAGCAAGAGTACGTCCTACAGTCTCAAATATTTCTGAAAAGTTTATATATATTTTACACACCAAGTCCAGAAACTGATTCTTCCTGCATATGCCAACAAACCAACCACCTTCAGAGGATTTACTCCAGTTTGTTAAAGATGACACCTAACTAAGCAACTGCAAGGAAACCAGCAGGCAAACCTAAAGAGAGAATGAACTGGGACCTCCAGTATGTCAAAATACTTAGCTGGGTGTAGTGGGGCCATGCATAACCTGGCCCTGGCATTGGGAGAGAGTAAAACTTCTTCACAGTACGTAGTATGAGGCTGTGTTTTCAATTTGTGCTGAACACAGGGTTGATAGTACAGAGATGTTTTCATTACTGCCAAGCAGAATTCCACAGAGTCAAGACCTCTGCTCCTCACCCCATCCCAAAAGCAAGAGGTCTGAGAGTCCACAACTCTTGAAAGAGCACACAGCCAGGGAAGATGAACCTCACTAACCCAACAGATGTTCCACACCACATGGCATCGTGCTCACCCTATAAAGCTAGGCAAAGAGAAAGGGGGGGAGATCCAAAGACATGGTGTTTGACTTCCCAAGTCACCATTACGTGTGATGGAGCCTCTCAGAGAGGTGGCTGAACACCTGCCTATGGGAAGTGGTGACTGAATTCCTTGTTTTGCGCTGTTTGCACGTGCAGCTTTTGCTTTACCAATTCAAGTGTCTTTACTTCAACCCACAAGCTTTCTCTGTTTTACCCTGTCTCCCCATCCCACAGAGGGGCCTCAGTAGCTGTGAGAGGCTCAGCTGCCTCCTGGGGTGAAACTACTCAATGGCCCCAGGTGCTAAAACTATTTCAACACTTGTTTATTCTTTCTTATGTTCACATATAACCATTAGAACATTTCCTTTGAATTACGAACAAAGTCTATACAATTAGATATCTGTAATAGATATTCATCTGTAACACAGGACTTGCCCTTACTGAGGAAAACCAGTTCACATTCCTACACAAGCAATACTGTGATTACACAACTGGTAAAATGAATAAATAAACATAGATAAGGTATAAAGTAAGTTAATCAAACTAGTTTAGAAAATACAATCTCAGAAAAGCTACGTTTTTCAAAAATAAAATAAAACAAACCTCTTTAGCATAAGACTGCACTATTTCAGTAGTTTCTATTTTTCGTTTACATCTCTGCTTTACAGAAATACTGTTGTTGTCCAAGTCTTGCATGAGTTTAAAAAAGGCTAATTCATTGAATAACACTTCAGAGATCTCCACCAGAAGATCCTCCCCACAATCTTTTAATTTTCTACCAGCAAATTTCGCCAGTGAATCCTGTGAAGAGAAATAATTCTTCAGTTTCTGAAACAGGCTTTCAAGCTTTAAAGACTAAGTATTTTCCATATTTCTAATAACTCGGAATTAGTTATGTATGTATTAGCTCATATTTTTAAAGAAAGTTATAGTGTCTTAAACAGATTTTACATGGAATCTCTAGTCACATAACACAGAACTTACTACGCTCATGATTTAAACGCCATGCTTGTAGAAAAAAAAAAAAGAATGAAGAAGTGCAGACTACAGATTTTCAGGAATTTACACAAGATGTCCATCAAAAGCATCACCGGAGCTCTACCTGAAGACAACCACAAGCCAGAGATACACCTCTCACTACCTGGCTGTGACAGAAAAGATGCTCTGTGTGCAGTAAATCATTAGTTAGGAACAAAGGTAATACCTCATCACTGTATCAAAGCTGAGGGAGAACAGCAGCTATGCTGTTCAAGGTGTGAGTGAAATACACTTCAGAGAAGCTGGCTTATCTGTTGCTCATCAGCCAGCTTGAGTGTTGCAGAACAGCACTGAAAAACTACTAACCTGAAGTATACTGCCAAGCTGCTTATGAAAGAACTTCACGAATTCTTTACTTTCATCATTTTGTTGCGTGAGAGTCAAGACCATACGTCTTACTGCTGTCAGTAATTGAGAAGAGCATACTTCATCCATGTGTTCCTAACATGTATCAGAGAATAAGCTTTGTTACCACTTCAAAAGAAAAACTAGCCAAATACAATATCAACCCAAATACAGAATTAATTTATAAAAAAACCACCTGTCCACTCAAGGAACAGCACACCACGAAAAAATCCTAATCTATCTCACAAAACACCATATTTCATGAATGACTGATTGGCCACAACATGAAGATTATCTCAGTTTTGCAGCACAGGAGTACTTAGCATCTTATAATGTTTGACCAAACTAAGAAGCTTCATATATTGTGGCTGTGTACACAAGTGTATTAAATTGTATATTAAGGTATCTACTGTAATATGTAGCCTAAAAATTGCAAATAAAAAACAAGTCTTCAGGCACTCTGACTCTGGCATGTCAACAATTTTTAAACAGTTTTTAAACTTATTATCAACCTTATTAGACAAACCTAAGCTGATATGCTGTGCATACTATAAATGGGAACAGGGAGATGCCTTAAGCATCTTACAGCTCAAGCTTCTCTGCTCTCCAGCCTTGCAAAGGAGGAACTGTGACTATTTCCCCTTTAAAGAAGAACATTTCTTCTCTGTAATCACGTAAGTTAAAAAGCTTTCAACAACTTTAAGTATATTTGTAGACAGGAGAAAATAATGCTAAAAATCAACTACTCAAAGGTGTTCTTCAAAATACCCTATTACTGTATATGTAACAGTTTTAATTAGTGATCTCAGTTCTATCTGTGAAAAGGCACCAAACATTTCAGAAGTACATTCTCCAACATTCCTATATTTAATTTTGTCCACTCCAAAGCAAGCAACCTCTATTCTTTTTGATATCAAGTCCACCTGCCCTATGAAATCTAAAAACCTCAGCATTTATTTCTCCTATTAAAAACCTCACAGAATCTTTCTTTGGGAACATCTAATTCTTACTTCATCTTCAGCAGTCTGCAACCGAACACATATTTATTGGCAGCTGTTTCTAAGAGGCAAGTTTTAGATTTTAAATAATGTTCTTCCATACAATTATACAAGTGCTTTTTTTATTCTTCTAATTCACACCAGATTATAAAGACTCCTTACCTTCAAAAAAGGAATGACCTCTTTCATAATTGCTTTAATCTGCCGGTCAAGCTGCTGAGTATCTATACGAGGACACGGAACTGCAGAAACATCACCTGACTGCGGCACAGACTGACATTCACTGGTACCTGGACCTCATTTTAATTAAAAAAAAAATAAAATTGAAAAGCAGTACACTCAGTACATTCAACATTCCTATTAATGAAATATCACTTTCAAAACCTTATTTTCTATTTTAAAAAAATAAATCTTATTTCCTTAAGTATGTAAATGTTCTTTCAAACTTTCCTAAGTTTTCAATAGAGGAAAGAAATTTAGCTTGACAGTTATTATAATTCTTTTCTAAAACTAAGCAAAATATATGTATATATGCATACCTTCTAATTTAGCAGTAGAAGCACCCTGAAAATTACTAGAGCAGCCCTCAGAGTCAAGGGTACTTTCAGCTTCAACTTTCATACGCTCATATTCCCTCATCCAAGACAAAGCTTTATCTAAGTGAATCACTGTGTTGCCTATATTTAGAATAAAAACACTTTTTAACCTAAATAAAAAAGTTTTCAATTGATAGACAAACAAACAATGACAAAAATTACTTTAAGGCCCCAAGTTTTGAAATCTACATATAACTAGTTATAATATTTTATTACACAATTGGATAAACTCAGTGTTTCACAATTAGACAATTATGTTTTGTAGGACAAAACATGTGATTACATACTAAAAACCAAATAACAGTGTACTGAAGTGCAGACAATTGCAGGCATTTGGGGAGGGAGGGAGTAACACTTAAACCACTAAGTCACATCATTCTCACCAAGGTCATCAGTGGCAAAGGGCTCAAAATTTGAAGAAGTAGACATAGTACTCCCATTGTCCCCATCAGGTTGTTCACAATCTTGACATGCTTCTGTAGAAAAGTTCTTGCCAAAAGTTTCCTAAAAAATACCAGACAACTGAATACAAAGAAGGAACACACCATACTTGCACAGATGTGTGAACAAGCCTGCAATTCCCTTCAGTGACTTGTGGTACCAGGGTGACTGCGTGACTGGAAAACAACCCTACTTTCAGGATATAAATCCATCAGCTGAATCTACCACGGTTGCTTCAAATACTTCAAGTACAAAACATGTAAGAAACTGTAAAGAGGTGTAACTGGTTTTCAAATACAAAAAAGCAAAAATTTTTGGAGAATCATGTGATCAGTATTTGCCCTGACCTTACTCAGAAGAGGATTTTGGCTCTTTTGGAAGGTATGAGTTTCCAATTTACATCCCTCTCCATGTTCATTCATCCCTGACACATTTTCAGTCCCAAAAATCCTACCATATTTGATCACTTTCGCATTGATTCTCTTGTTGTTTAGAAAAGTCTGTATAAGTCAGTACTAATTTTAACAAAATTCAATCTCTAGTATATTTCAGTAGACAAGCATACATGTGTGCAACATAAAATACAGGAAAAGGTGTCAGTAGCTTCTGAATTTGAAAACTTACATCATCTGTAGAGGCAAGGCTTTCACTAGGAGTGAGTTCAGAATTTGATGCCACCCATGTTGCAGAATTCAGTGATTTTGCACACTTCCCTTTTTCATTTTTCTCAGATAAATGTCTGGTCACTATATCCTGAAAAAGGTAATCTATGCTGTAAAAAAAGATCTAAGGTTTGCTTGATTCATATAGAACATCAAAAATTCTGTGCTTACCTGTAAAGCATATAGAGCCCTTTGCCTCAGATAATCTGTATTTAGCAGCTGAAGCTCATGGAAAAGTTCAATAAGAAAGTGGGGACGAGACTCATTCTGAGAAATAAGAGTTGCCACTTCAGAATAAATTGTGTCTCGCAAAGCTTCAAACATGGAAAGATCACTACCAGTTTCTGTAGAAAAAAATAAAGGAACTTGTTAAGTCCCTGACAGGCATCCATTTAACAGACAAATGCCTGTCAGGTATGCAAGTTACAGGTAGACAAATAATGTCTCAAATCGTTGCAGATTCCCTAATAGCTGCTTTCATAGAGCTTAATAATTTCCTGAAGGGCAAACATTCTTAGATTATCCCTTATGCAATCTTTAATATATGAAATACAGTATAGAGCAATCAAAAAATTTTCTTTACGTTTCTGGACAATACCTTTAGAAAGTATTCTTTATAAAAGAGAATATTGCACACAACACAATGATGCTTTCAGAATAGGTATTAAACACTGAAAGTGGAGTTTAAAGACATTTCAAGAAAGACAGCAAAAGGTCTCAAGTTTATATAATACAAGCAGTCCACGCTACTGCAACACAAGCAGCATTAAGAAAGCTTTAGACTGAACTCAAGAAAGCCACTCTTTCCCAACATAAATACTACATTCTCATACATATCTAGTATCACTCCCAAGTTCACAAAAAACCTCCTACCCTTAAGCCCTATTACATATGTAGGAGAAGACAATGTGTTCAATACTAAATCTTCCATTCATTCAAAAATTAAGGATTATCCTTTCATCACAGCAATCAAATTACTACATACATTATTGGGAAGTGCTGAATGAAAACATACTTAAATTTGGAAAACTCAGTTTAACAGATGCATAATTGTTAGTATTCAAGTTAATGAAGTTATTAGCAGTACAGCAAACATTACTGTGCAATTTGGTTACCTACAAATATTTTACTGATTTTTTAAGCACAGGCAAGCTTTTTCAATCTTTGAAAAGCTACCACAAATTGCATCTCTCCCCCATTACATACTAATATGTAATAGCAGCTTTTAAACACACTAAAAATGCCTATTGAAATTAGTTTTTTGATGTAGTATCTACCTCCATATTTTCTATTTGTATTTGTTACTAATCAAGAACATGGTAACCACATTCTCCTCAACTGTAATTCAAAGCAGTTTGTAACTGCTTTTCATGCAAGGTTGCTTCTCTTGTCTTGGTTATAGAGAAGGTGCTGCAATAGCACTAATCTTGAACATCTGCTAAACAGTGAGTTACAGGACCAAAGGTAAAAGAAGAAAAAAAAAAAAGTAATAGGATATTGTTGAAGCTAAGCAGTGAATGCATTACCTGGCGCTTCAATGCATGCATTTCTGTTAGACTGCTGCAGAATTCTCCTAGCATGCGCTGTAGGAAAGTGGGGATAGACAGTGATAAACACAAAAATGCGCACCAGAAATAAAGACAGGGTCTATACAAAACAGCAGGAGGAAGACTGCTTAGTTATCCAAACCACATCAGAGCTGCTTATTGTGAGAGTGAGAACTTGATCAGTGAAGTTTATTATGTACACTAATAAACAGCTCTTAGTGTGGACACAGCTACACTGGCAAAGCTTTATACTGTGCTACAATGACTGAAATTTCCGCATCTCTCAAACAAAACAGAAATACTGGCAGAACCAAAAAAGGCACAGGAGAGAATTTTTATGATCTAGATACAAGAAAAGCAGTGCAGATGGCAAAAATGTAAGGGTTTATGTGATGTTATAAGACTGAATTTGAATGATATTTGATGGAGCTCATTTAAGCATGAATAGGAAGAAGACATGTATGCAGTACAGGATGCAGTTTAAACACTATGCAAAGTTTCAACAGTTTTGCTGTTACTTTCCATAAAATCATCAACAAATGGGTGAGATTGGCTACATTTTCGCTTGTTGTACTGTAACAGGTTTCTAAATTACTTTAATCAAGTACTTATGCAGAAAACACCCAAAAGTAATTAATATCCAACTTTTTACAAATTTACATTTACAACATCCTTAGAAATTAAAATGCAAAATCCACATGCTAAATATACAGTCCTGTCTTCCTATCAAAATGCACTGCATTTAAATATAATACACTAGGAACTAAGGTCCCTTACTCACAGAAGTCAACAAAATAATTAGACATTTAGCAGAGTACCTGAGGACATTTCTGTAGATCTACTGTATTTAATTATTTTTTCCAACTGTTCCTGATTTCTTTTGCTGAACACCTTTGCATGAACCACGTCATCAGAGTGTCTGCTTTTATTGTTCCTGCAGGGTTCACACACACTAGAAGCACTTGCACTTTCATAACCTAATGGGAGGAAGTGAAAAGGAAGAAATAAAGAAATAGCTTACAAAATGTTTTATTACTCTAAAAAATTTGTTCAAAGGCACTCTTAAAGATGCAAAATACTAACAAGGTTTCCTAGACTGAAATCCTCCTCTGTACCTTGAAGCCCTACAGTAATACTAACTGGTACTGTCCCTCTCCTCTCGGAATTTCAATGAAGCATATTTTTCAGCAAATAATCCAGTTTGAACATGAAGACAATGAAGAAGATTCTGCTTGTTATTTCAAATCTGCACATATCTGCATCCATGATCCTTTTAAATCATGATCTCTCAATTGGTTATTTATTTTCTATTTATTGAAATCCTAAAAAGCCTTATGCAGTTGTATTACATAAAATGAAGTAATTTCAATAACTTATTTTCATTATTATAGGAGAGTAACAAATAATAAATTTGAAATATTATATCATTATTATAGGAGAGTAATAATAAATTTTCATTTATGGAGAGAAAATTCTCTGGAATGAATTATTATAATCCAAGCCATGTTTGCCACAGTATCCAAGATTACTTTACAACCTACCAGTACTTTTAATTCTGCCTTTCAGCTGAGAAGAACTCTTCCTCTTATTCTTTGATTTGGGTGTTTTATCTTTTGATGCCAGGCTTGCTTGCGCTGATGCTTTTCTAGATCTAAATGTCTTTGTCACAGTAGTTGGGTCTATTGGATCAGGCATGCTACTGAAACTCTCCAAAGACTCTTCATCAAACTCTCTTCTCCGGTTCATATCACACTGATTTTTATGACCAGAAGCAATGTTTTGTACTGAAACTGCAAAACCTGTTTTCAGCTGAGACTGATCATCTTTCTTCATATCTTGGCTATCATCAAGCCAAGTTGATCTTTTTTCCATTTCCTCTTCAGATTGCCTATGATTCCTTCTGCCAGACAAAACAGACCCACAGACCAACCTCAGTATACCATAACTTAATCTCTCAGATAGAAACATCATGTATTACCAGGCAAACAGTTTATCTGTAATGCAAATTATCTGGCCTTGTTACTTAGACATCAAATGAATATTGAAAAACAAATAATTCCAGAGAACCCTTCCAAACGGAAAACAGAAGAATTTCCCATCTATCGCTGGTTTCAACATGAATGTAGTTATGCAGCTACTGCCGTGCTCAAACAGCACTATAGGTCAAAGTATTTCTTAAAGCAACATTCAGGACAATCTACAACAGCACAAAAAAAATAAGCATTCACTGAAATTACACCCTCTAGTTATTTGAATAACTCCATTTCAAAACAATCCCATAGAAACAAAATCTTCCTCCACTTACAGAAAGTGTTACAAAACCACTCAGAGATCGCATTTGACTTTAAAATGTTCATGGAACGATACATTAATTAATATATAGAAAAGCAGAACACTACTGAAAAAATGGAAAAAAATAAACTAGAAGTCACAAAAGTAAAGCTCATATTGTAATTCTATGACAATAAATTCCCTTAAAGAATGATGAATTCCCACGAGCCCCAAAAAAATGAGGAGAAATTATTAAAGGAGAACTGCACTCTGACATTACATACCTTTGTTTTTCTGCTCCATTAGAGGAACTGCTTTCAAAGGGTTTGGGGAATGCCATATACTCAGTTTTCCCAGAAATATTATGATCTAGAGGATGTTGTTGCTCCTGATGCTCACTGCTGTGTGGAGAAATATTATGTGCAAAATCTCCAAAACCAGATGGGAACACTGGATTATAGTTAATACCTACAAAGTAAACAAGAGAGTCAGAAGATCCTACCTCATTTATTTGTGGAGTAAATTTAAATTTGAGACACACTGTGTGGCAGCATGAAATTATGAAGCAAAAATACAGTGGGGAAGTAAGCAAGAACTGTTTTTATCCTGAAAGCACTGTAAACAATCAGAATTTGTCTTTAGGGCAGGTTTCTGACACTACTGGATACCACAATTCCAACAGTGGAGATGAAGGTCCTTCAAGAAACTCCAGTGAAGAGCTCCTAAAAGTGAAAGTAAAAATAACAACAGTTCCAAAAAAAGGCAGAATTCTGTCTGCCTGAAGACCTATCAGTACTTCAGCTACCATCAAATTGACAAGAAAATTCCAATGGTTCAAGTACTTATAGAGCCAAAGAAGTGATAGATTCATACTACTTCAAATTTAACATCAGAATCTTTATGGAAGTGGCAAACTGAATGCCAGTATTCTTTTGGGCAGGTACCATGTAATTTTAAAAATGTTCTCAAACAGAAACCAGACTTTGCAATTTGAAAGTTCTAACCTAGGTCTATGTCTATTTCCTGGTTTCCTAGTAAGACTGAAATATATTAAGACAGTTTTGTTTACTTTGAATTACACAGTAAATTCCTCCAAATTCAACAGCAAAAGAAGATTAGAGAAAGTGATTAGGAATATGTATCCAAGTCAGCAGTTACTGTGTAACTCTGAAGGGCACAAAAATTGGTTAACATGCTCCATTTCCAGGCATTTATAACAAACATGAGTGTTTGAAGTTCTAAGAAAACCAGAAACAATCACCTTCCAATTACATGGCCCATTTAGAACATTTCTGAAGGTATGTAAAAGCTTCAAATATTGCTTTTCATATGTCATATGAAAGAACATTTGAAATCTTACATGGAGTATTTTTAAGTATAACTAACTTCATACTGAGTCAGTCTTGCTCTTCATACTGAAGTAAAAATAGACAATTATTCAGCAATAAATAGTAAACTTCTGCTTAAGACCATCTCCACATAAAGGAAAAGTGACAGGGTTTCACTAAGCTCACAGTACAATTTAATGAGAAAATGTCAATTTTTGAAATTCATGTTACTTCTCACACCTACAGTAATACTCACCTGGAGTAAAGGAAGAAAAATTAGTAAATCCTGGAACACTAAAGAGGTTCATAGGTTGAGGAGGGAAGTTGAATGGACAGAAAACAGGAGATGGAGGTGGTGGTGCACTACGGCCTCTCTCCTTTCTTGATGGTTTCTCTTGACACTGTTCTTGTTGCTGCATAAGATCACTTAACATTTGTTTCAACCTTGAAAAAAGAAAAAATTACAACTTGGGTAAAAAAATATGGGAAAACTGTAAATTTATACTCAAGTAATTTGAGCTTCCTATTATTTCACCTACACCATGTAATGCATGTAAAGAAATGTTCTATTTAGCTAATAAAAAACTCTAAGCTAATTAAAAAAACTCATGACAAAAATTATTTATATTTAGTCCTGAGTTGGTTTAAAATCAACTGCTCTGTACTAGTGGTCATGTATAGACAGGTTAAACATCCTTGCATGAACAAAAAACCTAAATAGTAAAGAAATAAGCAAGCTGAAAACTTCAATATGAACAATCAAATAAACAAAGTATTTACAGAAGTGAGGTTAAAATTTAAAAAACTATGTAAGAGGACATCACCTATATACGACATACCAAACACAAAACAGAGATGAAGACCTTCAACTTTCATGCAATGAATTAAAATGACTATTACATCTTTCTTCAAAAAATATCATTGTTCAGAAGACAAATGTAGTACATCCAAATGGAATGTAAGAAGCATAAATTCTAACTGTAAACACTAAGAAAGGACAAAAAGCTTTTTTGCTGTACATTACCACTGGAATCCAGAATCTTAACAGGTAGTCTAGTGAAGACTACAGACATAAAAGCATATTAAAAAATAACTACTGCAACAGACTTTTGCCAGCTTTTGGTTCTCTTCAACGAGGATTATTAGAAAAGTACTTTTAAAGGTGTTAAAGAGGTGGTGGGGGGAAAAAAAAGACAACCAGAAATAATGCATACTATTTCAAAAGCTTGTAATAAACACAGAAGTTCAAGATTCTCATATTTAACCATTATCTGTAATCTTTTACTCACATAACCATGCTTCAATGTACTGAAGCATATCAAATTCCATAGTTAAACACTAATACAGTCAACAAACCTTTGCACATTATTCTGCTGCCACGTCAGTTGAGTGTAACACTGGTTTAACTGATGCATAATAAGATGTATCTGTGAAGATGCAACATTATTGGACATCATACTGTAAGGGCCTGTAAGCAAAGTCTGTAGAAGGCAAGAGAGGGTCTGTGGAAAGAAAATATGTAACAGTGAACAAATTACAAAAACCAGAAAGAGTTAGAAAGAGAATAAAAGGCAAATAAGAACAGCAATATAACTGTTCTTTATATCTACCTGCTGATCCTGCATCAGAGTTTGACAGATGCTGACACTAAATTCATGCTGTTTCTTCAACTGATTGATCTGCTCTTGCCATTGTTCCTTTTCTTCCACGTAGGAGAGCTCAGACATCCACCGAAAATTCTCCTGACGCCGCATACTTATGTTTTGCTGTTGTCTCGTCTTAGACACTGGACGATAATTTCCATCTGCTGAAAGGGGACGACAATTTTTCCACCTGGGTTGGGGAAATTTGAAGAATGAGGACAAAATCAGACAATTCAAACAAACATACTCTACCTCCATTATTCAAATTATGTTTAATTTGTACATCAAAAACTCCCATGGCACAGGCCAGCTTATCACATATGCCGTTTTGTCAATTCAACATTATCCTACACAAATGGAAAACTGGAGCCCCGCACCCGACTATGAGTGTCAAAAAAGAAGGGCTAAGGATGAGTCTGGTTCTTGTTTTTAGGATTTTCTATTAGAGCTATATAACACACACTCAATGAAAATAGAAGCCACCAACATAATACATTGACAGGTCCAGCCCCTGATTAGCCCACTGTCTACTAAAATCGTTTTGGTATCCAAACCAAAATTGGAAGAAATAATTGCAGATACATACATTATTTTTAAGATGGCATTTTCATTTAATCACACAAAGGTTATGAAGGAAGTCAATCAAGTAAACAAGAGTTAAAGTTATTCACACTATTTAAGAAATAGTTTTCACAACTACAGAAGCCAGCAATATAGAAGGAAACATTTCAGAGTTAGGTTAATTCTCCGAACTACTATTTTTTAAGAGATTCATCTTTATCATAGCAAAAATTTCACACAGATTGGTTATTTTTTAAGCTAATTAAAAACAAACGGGAACATCAGGAGCCACTGCCACACAACTGGAGAACTCAATGGCAGACTTTTAATAAGACTGAAAACAAAAGAAATCACCAAATCAGTTATATGCATTGCAGCCTCAAAGACTCAGACAGGAAACTGCCACTACACACAGCTCCTTAACAAGTAGAAAGACCCTTTTTCCTTTGCTGTGAGGATGCCTTGTAGTTAAGGCAATGTTTCGTCCACCCTCTTCCAAATACACTCAGACAAGCATTAAATCAACAAATAATGCTACTAACCTATCTTTGTTTCCTTTAACAAAATAGGCATTTTCTGGTATGTTATTATTGGGATAAACAGAGAAACTGTCATTCAAACTTGATGCATCTTCCTCCTCTTCTTCTGCCTGACCACCTCCATCAGAGAGATAACCATCTTCATCTCCATTTTCTTCCTCTAGGGCACACTGAGTAGAACCTCCCCAGGTAGCCATTGTCCTAGTGAACATTGCAGGGTCAGAGAGAAAAGTGTTTGGAAAAAGAGTTTTTTTTCAAGTTTATGATGAATTATTCAAACAATCTATTGACAATTGCAGGTCTATCTGCAATTAATCAAGCTGCCCCAGAAAGAATTAAACCATTCTGAACATGAGCCAGCAGTGTGCCCACATGGCCAAGAATGCCAACAGCAACCTTGACTACATCAGGAACAGTGTGGCCAGCAAGACCAAGGACGTGATTCTTCGTCTGTACTTGGCACAGGTTAGGCCACACCTTGAGTGCTGTGTCCACTTTTCAATTTAGGAATGATGTTGAGATGCTGGAGCATGTTCAGAAAAAGTCAACAAGGCTCGTGAAGGGTCTGGAACAGAAGTCCTATGAGCAGTGGTTGAGGGAGCTGGGGCTGTTTAGCCTGGAGTTTTATGGGAGACCACACTGCTCTCTACAACTGCCTGAAAAGAGGGTGTAGCCAGGTGGGGGTCAGCCTTGTTTCCCAGGCAACCAGTGACAGGACATGAGGATAATCTTAAACTGAGTGAGGGGAGGTTTAGGCTGGACATTAGGAAGAAGCTCTTCACAGAGCGACTGGGCATTGGAATGGGCTGTCCAGGGAGGTGGTGGAGTCACCGTCCCTGGAGACATTTAAGAAAAGACTGGATGTGGCATTCAGTGCCATGGACTCGTTGGTAAGGTCATAGGTAAGGTCATAGGTTGGAGCTGATCCTCAAGGTCTTTTCCAGCCCAGCTGATTCTGTGATTCTTACCAACGCAAACTCACATTCTGCTTTTAATACTGGGACAGATAAATGAAATTACTGTCCGTTTAGGAGATGGATTACTTTACAGTGCTACAAAATGGGTAAAGCACACTGGTAGCACAGGAGAGACTAAATATGCTGAGAAAACCCATAAAACTGCAAGTTGCTAAATAACAATCACTTCAGAAGTCAAGAAATTAACTTCCTGCTCTGTTAAATCACCACATTCAGCGCTCTGATGAACACAGGAAACTGGCCCCGACACTGACATCCCACTAAACAATGGAAGCACCCATTGATTAGTACAGAATAACTTGTGCTCTTACCTTTCAGTCCTGCTCTGCTGTGGAGTACACTGAGCTTCTGACCCTTCACTTTTAACAGATGCAGCAACAGTAGATATTGTTTCTGCGAGCTCTCTTCTTCTCTGATCTTCAGCCATTAAAGCTTCAAGCTGCTTTCTTCTCTGTCGCAATTCTTCTCTTAAAATCTCATGTCTTCTCATCTCAGACCATAACTGCTTGCAGTAAAATGGAAGAATTAGAATATAACGCTAGCATAATTTCCAGAAAGAATAAGTAATATCCAGATCATTATTAAAGACAATTTCAGGGGAAAAGATGAAGGAAGACGCAAAGAAAAATCAGGTTTCAACGAATACTTTCATCATTTTCTCCAACGATGACCTGCCTACAGTATACATTATCAAATGTTCATGGTAAAAATTCCTGATTAATTCAACTTTCACATTAATATTTGGTAACAAATGCTATATTTGGGGGAAAACGTCTTGCCAGTTCAAGTCAGTATTTCCTTCTTTCCAGAAATGAAATAATGAAGTTATACATGCTTTGTTAAAATAGCTACCACTCCACTCCCCAGGCCAGCTACTTAAAATATGTCCAAAGCCACCTGAAAGTTCTCCTTTCTAAACCCTTTTTAAGTCATTGTATATAAAGTATGAAATACCTCATTGCCTACTGGTACAGATTCATCACACTCAAATAAAGGCTTGCCAGCTGTGTTACACTCATTTGTGGCTGGAGTTGATGTTGCTTGTGAACTCGGTCTATTTGCTGGGCAGTTACCTAGGCCAGCTGACAACTGAAAGAGAAAGCAAAATGGAAAAACAGAATATATAATTTCTAAAACTTACCTGCAGTTAAAACCGAACACAGTTTACGCTTTATGAGGCTAGAAAGTCAGTATCTTGGGAAAAGGATTTTTCAATCAAGGCTAAATATTTATTTCAAAACTTACCTAGAAATCAGCAAAACTTAAATTATGTATTATTATATAATTTTCTAGATGCACAATATTGATAATTTACTGCTCACTTCACAGAAAGAAGTTAATCTTCAAAGAGAATGAAAAACAGTAAAGCCCTGTAGAGTTAAGCTGAAGTGCAACAAAGGGTTGATCATGCTTACAAGACACAGCATTGCTCCAAAATACCAGCAAATAACTACCAAGAGAAGTAAAGAAGCAGTGACTGACCAGTATGGACAGATCAATTTCAGCCTACAAGTAAGATAGAAGGTTCTGTATCTTTGCAGACTCTATCAAGGCTTTTGAAAACTACAGTGAAATTAAGATACGCCAATCTCTGAACAAGGACCATTGAAAATAGGATGACATAAGCAGAACTCTAGGTTTAAAATTCCACCTGCTTAGAGTATACAAGTTATTGCCAATTTTAAGCTTTTTCCAATTTTCATAGGAAAAAAATGGTGAGCAAGATATTTTATGTTTCTTTGCTCAACACCTTAAGACAGCAAACAAATACATTCTACCTACTTGAAGGTCAGGACAAGCTTTCTGTAACACCTGAATTTTTTCCTGGATTTCAATCAGTTTTCTTCTTTCTTCTTGTAACTGCTTAAGCTCCCGTTGCTGTTGCTGAAGTTTAGCTTCATAGAACTTCTCTCTGTGTACAGAAGTTAGCCACATGTTACTTGGCAAGAAGTTGCCTGGAGCACAACTCTACCAGCCTCTGACAAAGGTTTACCTTGCTTTTTCATTTAGTCGCACATCTTTTTTTAACTTGTTGGAACTTGCTCGGACATTGTTTGGTTGTTGCTTTGTCCCTTCCATCTCACCCAACAAGTCACCAATATTAGATGCACTTGCAATTGTTCCTTGAGGATCAGGATCATCATCCTAACAGGATGTCAGAAAGGCAGTTAGACTGTTTTCAAGGTGATAAAAAAATGTAACCAATCTAGTTTGTCAAGTTTGTCTAGTTTGATTTTTTCAAAACTCATCAGTCTGAATAGCTTTATCTTTAATACAAATCAAGAACTGGGAAGTCATTTAACACCATGGCATCATGACTTTAGGATAAATTGAGTTAATGAGAGAATTTTAAGTTATTTAGCTTAACCTCAACTACTGAAACTTCCACTATAAATGCAAATGATTTGTCTCATTCTGGAAGCATAAACCACTTGCCTGTGACTCAGTGGACAGAAACATACAAGGATATGAATAAACAACAGGGGAGGTGGAAGGAGGAACAGGAGACTGAGGTGAACAAGACTGCTTATTTACTGCAGTCAGTTAAGTTAAATATTATTGTTAACAATAACAAAACTACTCTTGAAAACTAGATCTAAAATATTTTGGAGGAAGTCCTACTGGTCCTCTATTCTTTTATTTTTTTTTTTTTCATAATTTCTCTATTTTCAGTTCTCAAGTTGAAAATATGAAAGCTGTAGCCACTGCTGCTTTGTTTTCCAATGTGATCTGCTGAACAGGAGAGATCATTGGTGACCAAGAATGACACAGCTCACAGACCTACTGTATTTTTGCTGAGTACATACACATAACAAGCCTTGGAAATATGATGATTGAAGATATGCTATTAATTAGGTTATTTACTGAGGAAGCTGCTGAACCATCTCTAATTCCTATTTATACCACTGCATAGTTAGCATATCTATAGTGGTGATAAAAAACAACACTGATCTAGATGCTGAGAAATTTCTGATAGGAGTTTTATCTTGAAATAATAACATTGTGTTCATACTGTTGCTATTGTTGTAAAGCATAGGTTCCAACTGAGCTTGATTTTAAAGTTCTCACATAAAGCCTTTTAATTTCTGACACACCTGTGTGTATTCAGCATGCAGAGGTGGTGCTCAAATGTGAGCTTTGGAAAGGACATCAGATCCACGACAATGTGCTGCTAACATCACAAAATTAGTGTGAGATATTCTAAATCAAAAATACTTCCAATTTATATATAGCTGGCCCTCAAAACTCTTGAAATAAATAAAACCACTGCCCCAAACCAAAATGCTACAAGTCAAACATGCTGCAACATCCAAAGATGGTAATGAAAAACTTTCTTCATTGATTGAATAACGTCATAAAATCTAGGGTTCAAAAACATAAATGTGTTGAATGTTCACTATAGTTAGTATTTTTAAAAATATTACTGATCTACTCCTTGGTTTGTTTTTTTGTAATCCAGTGCTAAGGTTGAATATTAAGACCACTGTTTTCTTAGGCTAGCATCCTCCAAGAAAATCCCTGAACTGAACTCCAGAAGTAGCACCCTTGAATTCAAACAGTATCTCTTTTTCCCTAGCCTAAAAAAAACCATTTTAAACATTGCATTAAGCAGTTTTTCCCTATTAGAAGTTACGCATTACATGAAATAATGAATGCTAGATTTTTGTGCAAAAGTTTATAACATACCTGCACCATAGCAGCAAGGTTTTGTAACTGTCTAAGCTTCTGTTTTGCAGCTATAAGCCTATTGATCTTCTGCTCAAACTCAGCATCTCCAGCAACATCACCCAAGCTGCTTCTGTGAGTAGACATGGAATCTTCACTAACTCGATCTTCTTCCACTTCATCATCTTCACCTTGGGGTAGATCGAAGTGTTTGTCATTCTCCCTGTTATGACAGTCTGGAAACAGGGAGAGGAGGAAACGAAACAATACCAAAGACACATTATTGAACTTCTAAGTAATTACTGGACATTAGAAAAATGTTAGCTTAATCATCAGGCCCTTGAATATTCTGCTCATCAAACAAGGATCTCCCAAACTCTGTGTAGCTATCAGTTTTTGCACTAAGGAGTCAAATTATTGGAATATTTCAGAACATACCTAAAGCAGAAGACATTTTTAGAGTCCTTATATTAGCAGCAGATCGGTTGTTTATTTCACAGTCTGTATTAAGATGTCTTCCATCTCTGTTATTAGTTCCACACTGTACATTTGAGTTGCTATTTATTTCACTCCAACTACTGATTCCTTGAGGGTTTCTAGGGTAAAATAAATTATTCATATTAAATTTTTTAAAAACTGCTATGGATACAATTTTATTTTGGCCTTTTTAGGAATGGGTGTTCTGACCCCACCCCCTAAAAAAACCCAACAACCCCCTCAAACAAACGAACTCCAAGTCCATATAAAATCAGTCCAGACACTGGGAGTTGTTCCATATTCATGTCTCCAACAGATTAATTTCTTTTTAAAACAATCAAAGCAGCTTTAAATTATACCCTGGTAGACGTGCATCAATATATTAGGCCTTACAGGTATATGTCTACATTATAAAAGCTTTATACAATGCATAGCCAAGTGACTGTTCATTTCTATCGAGTGAAAATCCTCAATGCACACAGGTGCCAGACTATAGCTGTAAATGCCTCTATAAACCAAAAGGTTTTTTTACTCCAATCTTCTAGTCTATGACTAATCTTCTAGTGAAATTCCATGTACATAATTCAGTACTTAAACCTAAAGGAATTACAGATTTCAAGTCTTAGAGCGATTTTCTAAATGTTCATGCTAATCTAAATAAGACGCAAAGGATTAGATAATTATTAAACATCTGTGTAACAGTTACCTAAAATTAAAAAATTTGTAATTGTGTTAATGTAATAACTATAGATTTAAGTTACTTCTGGTTGACTCAATCTATTGCAGGTTTCTTGAAGCAACAACTCTGCTACAAAGACTTTGGATAACAAAAAATACAACAACCTAATATTTGTAACAGGCTGTGGATCCTCATGTTCAGAATCACTTTCTGATTCTTCTGTTTCTTCCTCCTCCTTAGTGTTTTCATTCACAGCATCTGTCATCATATCAGATGTCTGCTCATAGTAGTGAACTAACTCACGCAACTCGTTCAGCCTCTTACGAACCTCATTTAGCTTCCTGAGGAGGGGAAAAAAAGAGTATTTCATCTGTTTTGCTGTATTAAGCCAATCTTCGTAGAGTTAAAAAGAATATATATACTTTAAAGTTCTTAGAGTTTACTGCCAGTTTCCAAGGTATTAGAACTTTCCACTTGAAGCTCTGAATTCAGTTAACAGTATTAGATTGTTTACTAAGTAGTCTGTAATACTAAATGACGTAGATCAAAAAATGGAAATAGTTACTTAACACAAAACTTGTTTAAAAAGTAACGCTCCAAATTACTAAAGCAAATGGTGAAAAAAAAATTAAAGAACTTTTACTGAAGCTTTTCTGTTGGATTTAGATTTTCATCCTCTTCACTCTCATTTTGAGAAACCAGGGAATCAGGAGGATAGGGAGCAGATGCCAGACTATTTGATTCACCGTTGACAACAGTTACTATGCCTACAGGACCAGAAGCAGCTGAAGTTGTACTTCTTTGGTCAATACTCCTTTGAGGAGAACCTGAAGCAGGAAAAACTACAGAAAAGAAATACAGCTTATGTGAACAATTCGTAATAAGGAATCTGTTTAAATTATATTAAAATAACGACAGAAAATACAACCAATAGACAAAAGAAGTTAATAACTTCTTTCCTTAGCAAAACAAAAGCTTTTTTTCTTAAGTTTCATTGCATGCAATGTCAATAGGCAGTGAGTAGTAACGTAGCTTTTGCAAACGAGATTTCAGTTATTCCCTTTTAGCTTTATCAAATGTTAGAAGCTTTCATGCTGTAAATCTACTCATAGAGTTTTCTTAAGGGTTTCCTAAGGCTGGATAGCTTTTTTATAAAAATTTAACATTCTAGAATTTTGATTAAAAGAAAAACCCTACCAAATTTTTCAACTCTGCTAAGCTCTTTTGCCCACTTGCTGTAAAACAAGCTGGATGATTGCTACGTGAAATCATATCCAAATATGTTCATATTATATGCATTAAAAACATACAGAAAAATTGGGGTATAGCAACATAACTATTAAATCAGCATGTCCTTCTCCAAGTGCAAGACCTCATTTTTCAATGCTAACAAGAATATGCTGTGACCACCCCTCAGAAGTTTCCAGCTACAGGACAAATTTCACCAGTATAGATGCATTTCTAGAAACAGCGAGCGAGAGCAGCAAGTGGAGAGGTCTGCATCAATAAGGACAGCACAAAGCCACTAAAAGAAAAGGCCAAAGCTCTAGTCCAGTCAGACAGGTAAGGCCCTCTAGAACAGCCTGTGATTGAAGTCCCTGCCACAAGTGCACATTTTACAGAGAGGGACCAAAGACATACTGCCAAGAAGCTACTAACACATGAAGTGCCAAGTACACAAATGTAGATGTACTGTGACAAAAATACACAAAGTTCAAGTTCATCTGGCACTTTTTTTCAGAAGCCAGATGTGCCACAGGCAAGCCTTGAAGAAAAAAATCCATCACATCCTCACATTAGTCAACTTCAATGTTATAAACCAAAGGGATGACAGACATCATCATCACTTGCAAAGTTCTTCATTAAGACAAACTTATACAGCATTAAAAACCATTTACATTAACATTGCCCCAATACAGCTTTTATCACCAGCGTTTCATTGACCAACTGCAATCTGAAAGAAAACATTACCAACATGCACATTAAAACCATTGTGTTCATGAAAAAAATACATTTGTCTATACTGACTTACAGGAAGAGTTATTTAGATGTTGGTCACGAAGGGTATGAAGTTCTCCTAACAGTTTGTCCATTTTTTGCTTTTTACCCTGCAACATTCGCATCTTGTTAAAAAGCTGAGCCTTCTCATCTGACTGGTGTTCAGACATGGAAGAGTTTCTGCTTTGTGAAATCTCTCTGGTAAGTGAAAGGCTCTCTGCTTGCCTTCTATTGTCGGGCACAGACTGTGTCTAAAAAGAGTAATTCCACTTTATTCAGAGTACTACAAAAACAGGTAAATAAAATATAAGAAAAAAAAAGCTTTCTTATGGGCCTTCTATACGCAACACCAGAATCAACATCAAAACAAAGAATATTATAAAGGGAAATACACTGAAAACACTCTAATGACATCCCAATTATATACTGAGTTGATAACGAAATTGCAATTAAAAAACTACTTCTCTAGACTTTCATGGAAACCCAAGAGACACGAAGCATAGATCAGTCAGCTAATAACCCTTAAGAAATTTCAAGTTTGCTGAGTTTTCAAGTGTGGGAGGAACTGTGATAACTTCACTGGCAAATACACACAGATGAGCAAGACAAACATTGAACCACATTGTTAAATAGAATAAAAACTGATAATGGCAAAATCTATACAGTACAATCTCAGGACTGACCTGAGAATCATGAAGTTGGTTGTGAAAGCGTTGAATTAAGTCATTCAATTCTTCATTCAGTTCTGATGTCAGACTTACTCCTGAAACACTACCTGTAGTTTCTGTTACAACTGGGCATACAGAAAAAGGGGAAAATGAAGTATTTTTCCACAGCAGTGAAATAAAGGCTATTTAAATAAAAATGTGTGGCTTAAGACCATCATCTATATACTGACCCCCTAAAAATACAGCATGTACTTTTAATTTTGTGTCCTTTCCACCAGCTTTACTCTTGAAAGATGACTTCTGCTACAAAAATACAAACGACAACTCAGAGCTGCTTTGTAAAGGACCATGCAAAAGAACTTTAGGCTTGTTCTGTGTTTTGCTAAAAAGGTCAGAGCAAAATGAAAGCTACCAATTTGTCTAAGGCTGATAAAAACTTATTAGAAATAAAACTGCAATTATTTAATACAGCTAAACTAACAACAATGCAAGTAATTTCACTTTCTCAAAATAATAAATTAACAGGACACCAAGCTTTCATATTGGTGTAAGTTGCAATATTTACATCTGCAAATGGCTTCTTGGAGGTTTGTTCTGCAAAATGCTTTATGAGAGAAATAAATTTGAAAGAAAGCTTTTTTCCCCTGCCTCAAAGTTCATATTCAAACAGTACTAAATATGCAAATGGCAGTTGAAAGACCCAAATAATTCTTATTTCCCCCAAATACAAACTAACAGTTCATAAGAAAAATCAAGCACAAATATTATTTATTTTCCCCAAAGATTATAACTTCATTACACACGCAGTAGTTTCACCATTTTCAAATTTTGAAAACATTTATTTTGCCATAAGTTGAATTTGAAACTTAACATTGGGTAGACCAATTCTTCAGAGAAAAACCCCACTCTTTTAGGATTTTACAGGTAAACCACAGTAATCACCTCCGGGTTTTTAAATGACACATCATTTTAGAATTGTCAGCTCTCCAGAAACAGAAGCTTTGCAGTAATAAAAGCCTTTTTAGTGTGTATTTCACAATTCCAGCTTTAATCATTCAGCCAGCATGCTAACATGATATAAGAGACACCATCAGGCCACATACCAGAATCATCCAGGACAGCTATAGCTTGCTCTGCTTTATGCTGCAAAGCAAGAAGAGCTGCCTGCCTTCCTTGAAGAGCTTTTAATTGCTCCTGCTGTTGTAGCATCCTTTTTAACAAATCATGCTGTTTCTTCAAGTTCTCCAACTCCTCTTTAGCTTCCTGCTGAGGATCTCTGGCCTGCAAGAGATGGAGCAACATTACCATAACTACAACCATTTATCTGTTGAGAACAAGTAACATTAGTGTCAAAGAAAGCACAACTTTGCATATAAATGAACAGTCTGGTTAATGGAAAAAGGTGAAAATGAAACAGCTTCACCTTTCTCATAGTCCTTTATTTAAAAAAAAAAAAAAATCAGACATCCAATAACAAGAAGCTTGTACCACCAAGACATGCTTACAGCTCCTGAGGGTATAAGTTTCCTTTACAAAGCCGGTCAGCTGCCCTAATGTGACCCAAAGACTAACCCAAGCCTCCCTCTGTCTTTTAAATCATAACTGAGGGTATTAATCTTTAAGACTGCTAAAGGTAAGCAAGATAAGGCACTGTATCATGGAGCTATACAAAACTCAATTGATTTACTGGCCTAAAAATCTCTAAAATTTTCAGCAGAATGTTTTAGGCAGTAGCTCTTTTCTAACCTATAATGTGTTTAGTTCAATGTGATGTATTTATGGCACTGATAGTAGAATATGCCAGGTTTGGGTAAATCAATTTCATAACAAAAACTCACATAGAATCCTCTCTACATTGTTTTCAAACAGTATCTTGAAATAGTTCTGAAAGAATGAAAGCATGCTGAGCAGTTAAAATATATTAAAACTCAGTAATTTTCCTCATCCTATGCTAATTAGGAGCTGGAGATTTGCATCAAAACTTTTACTCAAATATTTTAATGAGACATCCACAGTTAAGACCCTGATCCTTGTCCCAAGTTGCATTATTGCATTTTGCAGATGAAATCATCAAAAATAATAAACACTTACAAAGAACACTAATAACTTGAAAGCATCATCTTCTATCCACATAGTATTAAGTTTCTAAAGTAGAAAATTCAGTCCAAATACTCTGCATCGAATGTCAGAATACAAGCAAGGATCTTATTAACTTGTTCTGGGTACTAAGTAATGCTCAACTTTCCAGCAGAGAAAGCTGAAAACATCCAGAATTCTAAACTCCTCAAAGTGTCACTAAAAGATGCACTCACACTGCTGATTGCTGTTAAACTCTTCACCTTTCACATAAACAGCAGAGTAGAGTCAAAATAGACCACACACTGAAATCAGCACAGGTAGGAACAAGGGGAAGAAAGGGATCAAGGGTATGTGTCTCAATCTCACTCACCTATTAAATAATCCAGGCTTTATCTAAAGTACCAGATTTGCCTGACGTCATGAAAATTGCACTAACAAATTTTTCCAACTTAGTTTTTAGACTAGTAAGCTTGACAAAACATTTAAGTCTTTAATTAAGTCTTTTCTTTTAGGGGAAGAAATTATTGAATTTCAGACTTAAAAATTAAATCACAGGAAGGACAATGATACAGAAAAGCTCATAATGGGTAAAAAAAGACTTTTTAGACACTGTGCCCCTTAAAAGTCTTCGCCCTTCCAACAAAATATTCATATCAACAGCTATACAAAAACATTTGTGGAACCAGTTAAGGCTACTAATTCCTAATTAATTTTATGTATTTGGTATTAGTTTAAATGTGCATTGGCAGACTATTAGTGTAACCATGACAAGTGTCTGCAAGTCACATTTACAGTATGTTTTCCCAAGAAGGGAACAACAAAACTTAGAAGGATGATCTACCTAAAAGTCACAACACTTACTGTAGAGAGTTACATCAATGCTAACTGTCAATGCTAACAATTCAGAAGAAAAAGTTGTGAAACATTTCTATTCAAAGAAAAAATATTCTAGGCAAAGAAGATTAATTCAGTGAAAAGACAGCTGGATACAGATAAGCAATCCAGTGGGAACATTCACTGTAAGTAACAAGTACATTTGAAGCAATTCATAAGGGAGATGGGGGGATGGGGAAGACTAGCCTGTATAAACCCTATTTGAGGCTAAAGTAACATTTTGAAATGTACCTTTGAAAGCAATCCATGATCCTGGCTATTAATCCCACAAGGCCAGATTTCCCTGTCATTCAGAGCAGCTCTCTCACTTTTCCCTTTAGGACTTGGTGTAACATCAATGTCTGTAACCTGTTCTTGTGAGGCTGAATTCCCTAGTTTGTCCTCAATGCGGGGCCGACTCAAACTAAAAGATACCTCCTATATTGAATAGTTTAGTTTGTTAGAGTTTGAAAATGTGCTCCAACTTAAGCATGCATTTTTAAGTAACAAATCTACCCACTTTACCTTGTCAAATAACGAAAACTAATATCTAATAACATCTACTAAAGAGTGAAGACATTTTTAGTCGTTCTTAGAATTTGCATAACAATAAAGCTCCATATAGCAATCAACATTATACAGGAAGTATGCACTCTGCATGTAAAATAGTCAAGCTGCAGGTGAAGAGAGCTTAGATGCAAAATTAAGAGCCAAACAAAACACTTCAGTGCAAATTTTGCAAATATTAAGACAAATGCAAGTTTACATGAGTACTACTTAAAAAACATACCTGTCTTTTTCTGAATTTTCAAAATTTAATTTTCTTTAAGTTAAAAGTGCATCTTCCATGTCTATCACTTTATTTCTTTACAGGGATAGAAAGAGTTCTTACAAAGCTAAAAATAATTACAAAAGCTTCTTAATGTTTTAACCATTTTATTTACAAGAAGGTAAAATCTCCTTATCTATAAGACATTCATTGTGCTAAGTGACCAGAAAGAGGACCCGCTCTCTGGTATTTCTCAGTGTAATAGAACAGGAGACACAAAATTTAAGTTATCAAAATGCTTTTGTATCTACTACGAGGTATGTTTATCATGTTAAAAGGAAGACTGGACTGTTTATCTCAGCATTAAACTCAGAATACATTTTCTAAAGAGGGGGCCACCTTTCCAAGAAATGAGAGAAACTTCTGTGTTAGGTCAATGTCACCCAGAATTTTCTTAGCCTTCTGATGTTTCATATTAGAGTCAGAGTTTCTCACTTTCCCATGCCTTTTAACATAAACAAAGAATTGTTTTTTGCAAATATGGCCAATGTTTGCATTCCTTCAAATGGGAGGAGAATGTAATTGATAGTCTGATTGACCAATGTGGTTGAGAGGTAGGAATTTCACCTTCCAATCCATTGTCACCTTGATAAAAGTATATATTTAGAAATTAATAAACAAAGGCCTCTTTTTCGGCCTCAGCGCTGCATCTCAAAAGATTGCAGGTCTCTGTGTGATCATTTCGTGTCCGACTGCATCAGGTCAATACTTCTACTGTATCACTAAGATGCTTGGACAATGGCCTACTAATGATACATTTCTAATCCTCCCCTCACCCAACACTCAACCATTTTCCCCACTAACAGAAACAAATCTAGAGATAAAAAATTGTATAGAAAGGTGTATCTTCCTACATCAAGTCAGTGAATTCTCTGCCAAAGTGCACATTTAATTATTCATTGTACTTTGAAGAAAGAACAAAGCTTTAAAAGATTCTTTAGATTGTTGTTGTGACAGAATCATTACTTTTTTTCTCATGTTAGAAAAACAAATCCACACATGCATGGACACCTCTTGAATGGAGTGCTTGGGGATTTTTTAATTGAACTGCAGATTATGACCCATGAAAAAAACCAAAATAAAGCCCTCATTTCTACCTTAATTACTGAAAGGCAGCTTACCGTGGTATCTGAAGCCTCAGACTGCACATCAATGTTTAGCGATGTGCTCTCACCTACAGAACCAGATCCCACAGCTGAATCTACAGTCCGAACATCATCCTCCTCATTTTCTCTAGCCTGAAATATTTCATTGGCACAAATCAAAAGCTATATAAGGGGGCAGTAAAAATGAATTATGGAAGGTACTACATACCAAAATCAACACCCTCAGTAGCACCATCAAAACATGAACGGTCAACTCCTAAAGAAAGCTTAAAGTGCAGAAACAAATATATTATGTTCTCAAACTTACAAGCATCTTTTGCAAAAATTTCAGATAGGATTTCTCCTGCTCTTTAAGGTCATCTATAAGGTGTGATAAACGCTCAACATTGGCCGATCTTTCATTTTTCTCTACAAGATCATCCCGCATGGAGCTGGCCTTAGCAATATAGTCGCGAATCTGAACTAGTCTGCTCACAATCTGCAAAGACACTGAAGTTACTGAATGCATTCAGCTACAACTGCAACGTATTCAATGCACAGGACACAGTGACAGCAACAGAGTAATGAAAGGGGGACATGTTAGTACTTTCTCTCCTATGAGCACTCTTCCACAAGCGGTTAAAAGTCAGCAGCCTCTATAAGGATAGATTTATGCATGCAGGAAGTTGCAAGGCTGAAGCACAGGGCTTCTGGTTAACACAGGCTAAAACACAACTGAATTCATCAACATAGGAAAATAGTCAACTGTGAGAGCACTTTCTGGAACCATATAAAAGGGAATCAACCTCTAAAATGAAAATTATTATTCCTTCTGTTACTAACAAGAGATTTCTAAAGAACAGCAGATGATTAAGTTTGGTTTCACATTTTCTTCAAGTTTCAGAAGAGTAGAAGTTAAATATTTCCAATAAAGATTTACACTTTGAAGAAATTTAGAAAGTAGCAGAAGATTAAGAGTCAATATTTTGTGGACTTTATAGGCTGTGTAAATACCTGGCTACTATCCATCGCTTGTTCTGCACTTCCACCTTCTTGAGCAGACACTTGACAATTCTGCAAGAAATCCTTGCTTACAGCAGCTCCAAACAACTCTTTACATTGCGCTGATACTCCACTTTCTTTTTTTTGGGAACCTGAGGCAGGATCCTTGCTTTTGTTAGTGTTAATCTGCAGTGACAGGAAGTTGAATGGTTTTTTGTTTTCATTAAGTTGACGTTTGTTATTAGCAGCCGTTGCCCTGCCTTGAGAATCACTTCCAATGCTCCTCTATATACAAACAAAAGAAAGAACAATTGCTTTATTTTTTCATCCAATATGTTCTCAAAACTGCGTAGTTTCCCTGCTTGTATTACTATTTCTACAGTATTATTAGACTGACTTTAAAGTTACCTAATCGGTCTCCAACTGCCCAAAAGTTAGCTGAAGACAGTGCCAATGATTTTTTGCCATAAAGTTTTCAGAAAGCAAACCTATGCTCGCAGAACAATGAGAAGCAAAAATGTTCTGTAGTTTCTCAGAATTTAGTTCCTCATTTTTGCAGTGACCTCAACCTTTCTTTAGCAAAAGGCATTCTACTTCTCCAGGTACATTTGAGAAAAGAACAATAATAAAAGAGCAACATACTCCTGTGCAGAATGTAATACCTCAGAGCTTCAGCTTTTCTTTAAAATCCTGTGAATAGCAATGTGTTGCTCTAACATACATTTGAGGAGGAATATGCCCAGCCCTTAAACTGTAAGTCAACACAATGAATCACACTGGAAACAATTTTCACAACTGAAGAAGTTAGCAACCACCTTTGGTAAAGATGAACTAGCCTCTGTTTGGAAATTGTTAATACAAATTTATGCCTTGTTTCAAAAGGATCAATCTCTCATACTTTTCCTTGGTTTTGGACAAGAGAAGGATGAATTTCCAAAAGAGCAGTTATGGCTCAAGAATTTGTGCCATAAAATTCTCTAGTCTACTGAGAAGCAGTTTTCAATGATACTACTCTGCTTAACCCAAAAGGCTAACAAATGTTCAGGATCACAAACTGGCAGTCCAACAGACTTTCAAAATAAGGTAAGAGCTATTTTCAAGTGGCACACAAGTACAATGAGTAAGAAATACTGCTCTGAGGACACAGGAATTTGTTAATGGTTGAGAGCAAGAAAGTGAAGATAGCTAGTACACAGAGGAAAGCCATGGTCCTGAACTTTTCCTTATTTTCTGAAGTTCAAAACTAGACTTTTGATTTGTTGCCATGGTGCCTATAAGGGTTTTTTTTAACCCTGATCACATATGAACGGATTCTTTACTCATCTGGCACTTTACTAAGAGATAACTGAATACATTTTAGAGTCACATTTCTAGTGGGAGCTAGTATTCACACAAACCTGATCTAGATCACTGAAGTTTATTCTTTGTTTAAGCCTTTCTAGTTCAGCCTGTTCTGGAACAGACATCTGAGTCATGTATCGAGCATGAGGAAAGCTATGAGAAGTTCTGGTCTTCCGTCGTTCCATTCCAGGTGAAGATTCTGGAGATATGTCATTAGTAAGTCTTGTTTCACCTTCCCCACTAAGCTTCTTCTTGTTTTTTTCTGAAGATCTGTTTGGTTTCTTCTGTTGACCTCCCCAGTCCTTAAGGGGAAGGAAAGAGAACAAAAAATTGTATTTGTTAACCACAGAGACAAAAAACAAATGTTTGCATTCTGTGAGAGAGTTTATTTCCATTATAAAAGCAAAGATAGCAAGCCACATTGAAATATGCACTAAGTTTTCTAGAGCAAATGTCACTTTACAAAATCAAATTTTCTCCACTGCATAACTGAAAATTGCTTGTCAGGAAATTTTTAACCCATTTCATCCTAAATACATTAAATTAATTTCAGATGAAGCTCAAGATGTATTTTTTCTTCTTTGCTGGGGACTCTTTCACTTTCAGGAGTTCAAAACTTTTTAAATTACAGCTTTCACTTTCATGTCACCTACAATGCTTTTGTGTCTAGCTACTTTATTTACCCAAAACGCTTGTCATGAATACCTCTATAGACCTCACAATCTCTGAATTATCTCCATTGCTTGCTTACATTTACCTCAGGTTTTCCACGTAAAGCTGCGCTGAATGCAAAGCCCTGCATGATGAGGCTTAGGGGTTTACATTTTTACCTGCCACTAACAGAATCCAGCTGGTAACTCCAAGGTACAGCATCAAATGGCAACAGAAAGAAAAGAGTCATTTTACCGTGTTGTTCAGCCGGTCATCAAGGCTCTCATTGCTCCAGCTGGGCAAGTCCTGATCATTCATGCCTTCTTCAAAGGGCCCACCTCCTGCTGCCATGACAAGCGATCAATAAAAGCAATCTATAAGAAGGAGTTGAAAGAAATGTGCTGTATTAAAAACAGTTTACATAGAATATTTTAAAGATTCATGATCTGAGAGGTCAACTACATATTCATTATAAGATGCAAACACAAAGCTGTTTAGGAAACTAAACTCCCCATTTACTACCCTGTGCTACTAGAAATGTATCAATGAGAAGAACACAGAAACTGGCATTAAAAAATAAAGAAATAGTAGTTGTGGGTTTGGGTTTTTCAACCTCTGATCTATGACAGAAAGTTTTTATTTTTTGAGGGTTTCAAATGTCCTAACTTTAAAACAAACTGTACAGTGCTCAGAAAGGCTACTTTGTAATTCATAAAGCCTACACTTTCAGGCCCAGTATGATGTCTGTTCAATACAATAAGTGACTTTGGAGACCAAGTATGTCAAACTTTCACATTCATTTTAATACTGAGATGCTGACAACAGAGTAGTGAATGACACACTTGAAAAAATACACGGAAAACAGACTTCAGTGAAAGGATTTTTACTTTCATTACCACACATTAAGTTATTTAAGCAGTAAACGACCTGCCACTTACATTACAGTTTCTACCAAAACCAAATAAAATAATGTGGGTTTCATAGAGCTTTGCTGCCCTCCATCAGTACCACTCTGTGCAGCACAAAGCAACTTAAATGTTTGAAGTATTCATTTTCACTTCTTGTTTTGACATTAGAAATTAAAAAAAAATGTTAAAATATTCCTTTATGAGAGTCAAATTAGATTAGCCTGTCCCAAAAGGTGAAGAATACATAACTATATTGGCGAAGTGCTGCTGGCACAATTCTACTGCAGAAAGCTACAAACCTTCCCTAAGAACTGTAACACATGCAGAAGAAAAGCAGTCTTGCAGAGATTTACTTTTTCTAGCTCGTTTCCATCACTGTGTGAGGACATAATCCTAAGCTTAACTGAAAAAATAAAAATATAGAAGTCGATAGGAACCACTTTCTCAACATTTCACTGCAACTATCTACAACAAATTTTCACGGAGTGCAGGTGAAAAAATCACCCAAAACTAAAGATTAGGAAGTATGTAAGAGGTTTGTTGTTTCTTTTTAATATCAGTTCCAGAAAGGAAAACAGAATAATCTTGAGCTAAGTTTAAAAGCTGTCCTAGTACACCTATCTTGCTTAGGTATAGAATTCAATCAAAAGGACACAGTACAGCCCTCTCAGTAGGCACACCTGCACAAAGCAGCATTCCTATGCAATGCCTATTACTAAATGATAAAGGAAATGGGATGCTCCTTACACCATAACCACATCTCCAGCAGGCAGTGTGCCAGCTTGGGTCACGGTAATGCAGCTGGGAGTCATTCTGCTTCTGCATTGTACAACCGTGACCATAACACAACCGAACAGGTGTAAGTGCCTGCTGCTTTGGGAACTTTGCCCTACTGTCCCTGCACAAGAACTCATATTCCCTTCTTCATCCCCACAGAAGTGCCCACTAGTGCCCAACTGTGAACTAGATGGCCAACATATAATGCTGAAAATAAAAAAAATCCACCCACAGACACATTTAGAACTCGATAAACTTCCTGACGTGCCTAACTTTATGACTACACAAAAAGTATACAGTTCCTTCTGTACAACTTTCAGGTAATCTGTCTGATTCAGTTAGAAAATTAGAACAGTGTCCTTTCACATTTTGTTTATTTTCACATAGAAACAGAAGCATCCTAGAAAAAGTCCACATGGAAGCTCATGCTAAAGCATTCAAAGCACATGCATAGTTATCAGTTTAAAACCAGCCATGATTCTAAAGAATTTTCTTCAGTAACAGATAAACTGGTCAGCTCTGTAGATGTGCAAGACCCAACACTTCAACAGACACTGTATCCTGACCTACGTCACTGAGCATAATGAGGAAGATTAGAGGCCATCTGGGTTTACAGTCCAATTCTGTAAGCTGTTTCCTCATCACATTATATAATTCTACTAAAACCATAGCAAAAGTAGTTTTTCCCTACCTTCCACTGTAAAAAGAAGTGGCAGTATTCATCTTTACATAATATAAGTTAACTACTCACATTTATTTCTTTTAAAACTTTCACAAAACCTGTTCTCAACTATCTTTGCTGTAGGAGACTCTCATTACCTCTGATGTAAATTCACAGTCCCAGATGGAATATTCTGAATAAGAGGACTCTCAAACAAGGAGATCGGGCACACACCAACATACCCTAATAAATACACCTCAAAAATAACAGTATCTTCATTATTTCCAGCAAGCAGATTTTGGAGTGTTCTAACAGAACTGTGCCTTTTCCAAAAAGAAAGTTCCTAAGCATCCCTATTATAGTCTTTGATACCTCCAAATGAACTATAATCAAGCAAGTTCAAGATCAGAGAACTCTGATGGTATTTTACCTCTTTAACTCAGTTGAAAAACACAAAGAGTGAGTTCAGCTAGGTTTTTTCTTCTTTCATGTGAAGCTGTGCTTTCCACCTCCACATACACATTTCAACAACATGCATTTCTTTTTTGTTTTCACTTTACCAGCTATTTCTACAAAAAATCCTCTTCTAAAAGCTTCACTGCTTTCCCACTATCTACCTGTCTATCTATCTACAGCAACCCATTGCCAATTTCAGGTTCTTGCATAGGATCTGTATGAAAGCTTTTGAGCGTGTGCCTACTGCCTTACAACATTTAGCAGGGATTTGAGGACAAAAAGACTTTCAAGTATACTTTCTATAGAAGTACTAACTTCAGAAACATGTAGGATTATAGGCAAAACATGTAAGATTAGAGTCAAAACATATTCTGCACATATAACAGCAATATGCAGATTGCACAAACACTACTTAACATGCAAGCAAAACAAGTATATGTACTTCAAAAGGCCTTCTTTCTACAGTAAAGACGCTCTTGAGAATTTTTCCTGTAGCATTCATGTGAATGCAAGAGCTCTTTAGAGCACCCAATACTATTAAGAGAAAACGTTCGACAATTAAAAAAAAAAAATTTAAACAGAAAACAGTCGCAAACAGCCATGACAGCATCATAAAGGCTGAAAAGGGGGCCAAACATTTCTTTTAAAGTTTTGGTTTTTAAGACATGCGCTCCTCGCTGGGCATTAACTCCTTACTTAAAAGCAAACCATACAGTATCATCACGCAAGAGCAGTCAACAGAGCAAATCCTCTCCTGCCGCACCGGACAGCGCTCACACGAGCCGCGCACTCACACATCCTGCCTAGGGGCGGTGTGCCCGGCACCTCCAGCTTCCAGCGCCGGGGCCTTCCCAGCGCCTGCAGG
>VYXD01008710.1:3043240-3077806 GCA_013397195.1 Hylia prasina
TGTTCCTCGCCCCCACCCTGGCGGGCCGCCGCGCTGCGCCACCGCGGCCCCGCCACCACCAGGGGAAAGGGACGGGGAAGGGCCATCGCGCCGCGCGAGGGGCAGAAGGCGGCTCACCCCGCGCCTGAGGGGAGGTCACCCGGCCTGGCTCCTCCTCTACCGCCGGCCGCCACTCGCGGGGCCCGGGCTGCCCGAACGAACGTTTCGCCTTCGGGCAGCGGAGGAGCGGCGCGGCCTCGCTTCGCCCGACGCGGCGGGACAGTGCTGGCGGAGGCGCTCACGGCGCTCCTGCCTCAGCCACCGCCGCCATCTTGACCGCCACTCCGCCGGGGGCGCGGAGGGCGGTCCCCTGGCGGAGGGATCCAGACACAGACAGACAGACAGACACCGTTACCTGGTAACCTCCGCCCGCCCAGGCCCTTCCGCACTGCGCGCGCCCCGCCCCGCCCGGCCGGCCCGGACCGCGGGGCGCCCGAGGATGTCCCGCGCAACCGCCGGGGCGGTCGGGAGAAGAGCACTGGGAGAAGAAACTCCAACTCCCAACGTGCATTGCGCGGAGGCGCGGCACCTCCAGGGCCGGCAGCGGTGTCTCTTGGGAGTGGTAGTTTTCCACTCAGGGCACGGCCCCGCCCCATGACCGGACTGGGGCGAATCCCCCGCAGTTGTGCGGCTGGCGGGAACCGCCGAGAGTGTTTTTCTTACAAAATAAAATATGAAAACAGCGGTGAACTCTGTAAATGCTTTTGCCTGATTGGAAGACGAGTGAAATCACGTCCAAACCCTAACCGTGAACAAGGATCAGCTCTTGCCCTCGTTTGGAGCAGTATTGAGTACTCTGTTCCTGTCAGTCTTCGGCGTTTTGCTCCTCGGTTTTTGGCGTGGCGTTTACACATCTAGGTTCTTTATACTTTACTTCGGGAGGAAAAATATAAATAGAGGGTTTGGCATTTAAAAAACAATAGTTGTGCGTAAAAGCTTTAAGATCCAACTCCAGCCCTTGCTGAGCTCTGTCAGGCTTGGTGCTGTGACCACTTCCTTGGGGACCCTGTTCCAGTGGATGAAGCACTTTTCCTAATATCCACCTTAAAACTCCCCTGATGCAACTTCAGGCCATTCCCTGGGGTCTGGTCGCTGGTCACCACAGGGTACCCCTCCTCTTCCCCTCATGAGGCAGCTGTTACTCCTTCAGGAGACTGGGCTTGGATAACACACTCAGGATTTCTATTTCAGTGAAGCTGGTATCTATGACTTTCATTTGGGGGGGATGATCCCTTGTCAAAATGGAAAAGCCCAGCATTTTCAGCATTTACATTACACTGAGTTTCTAAAGCAAAAGCATTTAGCATTCGCATAGGCCTCATAATTGATCGTGCTGGAGAAACATTCTACTGGTACAACATGGAAATGTAGTACCAGTAGTTAGTCCCCATCTCTCCCATATTAGGACTTATACTAATGTATTTTGCTAAAGAAACAAATGAAAAAAAAGGATACATGAATCATTTTCTATGACCCATTAATCTATATTTAATCTAGAAAAGGAACTAAATAATTGGAAAAGAGTAAAAATAGAGATGTTTCAATAAAAGTGATTTTGTTATCTCCAGCACATTCCCCCATATCAAAGAAATAGGGCAATATTGAGTGAGTGAAAGAGGTGAGTGGTAAGACTGCCTAATAGAGCAGAATCTTTCTCCCATTTCTTCCATGAGCTACTTGACTGCATAGCCACAAATGAAATCACTTTCAAAACAATCTATAACAGTTTGATGGAGGGTCTCTGTGTGATGAATATATATTATCAATTTCTACTGCAATCCCGCAGCTAATAAAGAAATTAGTTTATCAGCATTTTTATTATTCTTTTAAGTAATGTCCTATTTTTCTGAACTCAGGTATTCTGAGTTCTTACATATTTCTGAACTTTGGATATTCATCACAATATTGGCAGTGTTGCTGTTGACAAGATGCTTTCTGTTGTCGCAGTGACAAATCTCCACAGCATGTCAGGTGGAGGCAGAACTTAAGAGAAAATACTGCCCTTAGTACAATGACTATAATTTTTTCTTTTGCTTTGCCTTATTCTTGGAATACACCTCCATCATTCCTGTTGTTTCCTGCAGAAAGAAAAAAAAAATAACCAAACTTACATTAAAAAAGTAATACTTTGTCCAGGGGGAAAAAAAATCAAATTGACTTTAGTATGTTTCAGTAACAATGGAGTATTTTAGTGTAGTCCCTTATGTGTCATAACTGCCTGTTTTCCTTAGCACAGTATGAGCTTATAGCATCATTACTCTGATTCCTGCTTGACATTTGGAGGATGATTTTTCTCTTATTTTCTGCCCCTGTTACGGAATTGGTTGCAAACTTGTTTGTGTGGTTTTTGTTGGTTTTTTGTTTTTGTTTTTGTTTTGTTTTCCTTTTTGTTTGTTTATTTTAGAAATTGCTCATCAGACCCATTTTTCATTTGGGATGGAGAATTTGAAAAGATACAACGGGCACAAAGGAATTGTGGATTGCACTGCAAGAAGCATTATTTCCAGTAGGTGGTTCTCCACTACTGTTGTAAAATAACACCTCAGGATGTGGGAATGATTGTGAGGCAAAACTCATATGGCTTAAAGAATGTCTTGTTAATTAAATAAGTATTTGGGGGGGATGTCCTATATCAGTGCTAATGAGCTTCTAGACAGGCAACAACCAAACCCCCTACGAAGATCTCTGTTGTAAGCACTTCCCTCAGCAGACATGCTAATGAGTGCATCCTCACAGAAACAGAATGGATTATCTTTGAGATAGCCCAATTTAATTAGGATTGAAATCCATGTCAGAGACGTAATTATATTTTCCTTACACAAGTGATGGCTGTATCTTGTTAATTTCACTTTATCATTCCAAAGTGAAAGAAAGCAAACAATATACAGGCATGTAAGGACTGGAGACAAGAAGTGAAAGATTAATGTTTTACTGAGACAGAGGAGATATGAGAAGCATCTGGGGACACAGATTTTGAAAGGCCCTGAAACAAATACAGTAATTAATTGAGCATCTGGTTCAAGCAGTAGTTGTCCATTTTCCCCCTGATTTTATGACAAAGATTTTTTTGCTGCAAAATTTAAAGTGGCCAAAAATTACCAGTCTACCATAATGTGGTTACACACTGTAGGCAGTGTGTAAACAAGCTAAAGGTATTTTTATATACCAAGGAAGTGGGATTAGTTGGTGCACTTTTCCAAAGACATTCCATACAAAGTAGAATATAGGAGAAAGATGTCTTTGAAGAGGGCAAAAGGAGAACTGAGGCCAGCAGGAAGGTTCCTGTGTAAAGAAGGCAGGAGAAGACAGGATACGTAAGCTGTTCTTCTAAATAAGGCACAAGATTATAGCCCATGTTCTTTTCTTGGCACCCACACTAAGATCTTGAGCAGGTCACTTTGCCAGATACATTTCCTCACAACATCGTTTAATCCGTATTTGTTAGTATTTTGAGGATGATGAATAGAAGACAAACACCAGCAATGGAACTTACTATGTGTGGGGGGGTGTGTTTGTTTGTTTGTTTGTTTGTTTTTTAGAATTACTCTGGGCATTCTCTGAGTCCTCTGTTTTTCTATATTCTGCAAAGATGTGTACAGACCTAGATGTTTGTTAGGTCTTCAACTCTGTGATGTGTTCCATCTAGTTACAGTCTTGCTACTGCCTACTGAAAACGATGGGAGAGACTGCTTGTTTTATATTTCTAATAAGAACTGGGGATTTTCCCCCATATTTGGTGTGTGATAAAATAATGTCTAAATATGTTGAATTTACTGGTCTTATTATCCATGATGATATGTTGCTAATTTCTGTATTATATATCTGAAATGACAGATAAATTACTAAATTATGCACCTATTTATTAGAGCACTGCACAAAAATGAGGTAAATTATTTAAAAATTGGGATTTCTTTTTGTATTTTGTCCATACATCAAAAAATAAGGTGCCTTCATTCTGTTTCTTCAGAATAGGTAAGAAATTCTTTTCTCCTTATCTTTTGGCCTCATTGGGGAATTGCATTTATTGAATTAACATTTCAAATTGATCATGTGATTATGCAACTTTTAGAGATCACATACTTTAAAGAACACATGCACAGGTTGCAGTAATAGGACCTGGTCACTATGTGTAATATATTTGGCGAATATATAAATATGGCAAAATCTTGAGAAGTTTATAGGTAGATTGCTGTATTTTTGGTGCAACATTTCTACCATTACTTTCATTAGGATTGTGACAAGCATTTTGAAGACAGCATGCTAAAAAATGAAGAAATTTAAAATATTGTGAAGCTTCTTATTTGTCCAAAAGTAAGCAAAGTAGTGGCTTGTAGTACTCTGATTCATCTGATATTGAAAAGTAAAATATTATTAATAATCAATACAATGAAAGAAGCAGAAGCTAAAGTACAGGAAGAAGGCAACAATGTCCCAGACTGAGACAAAAAAAGATCAGAAACCCTCAGCAAATAGTAGTAACTAAGTGGAGAATTGGAATAGTGGATAATGATCCTGCTTTCTTCTGTTGATTCTTGTTGTGTTTGGCACAACAGAACTTCTTCATATACTTCATGTACTTCCCCATGAATAAGTGGAATTCCTTCAAGGAGGTCAGTCATCAACATCTCATGAACTTTAGGGACTTGTACTGCCAAGAGCATGTCATTTTAAATTTGATCTTGTTTCATAGCTATTCTAATACTCTGGTACAAGATTCTTGTGTATAAATGAGACAGTACACAAAAGAAAGTTACTGTCACTTGACTAAGTAGGACTCAGTTAAACTGATATAGATTATTCCAAAGGAATGCTTAAATTTCAAGTTGCTTTAGTAAGAAGAAATCCACAGAATCTATTCATGCAGAAGTAAGTATGATAGGGTCTGGGGTTTTTTTGGAGGTGTCTCCAAAGAAACATAGGATATTAACAGCTAATAACTATATTTAACTCTTAAAAGCTTAGTGGATAAAGTTTCTTACAGCAGTCCAAACTGTTGATTAAATCCATTGTAGCTTTTTATCATTTTATTATCTATGTGGATCATCTCTTATGTAAATAGAGTTGAACTGTTGAACAATCTATAGTAACTCCACTTAAGCAGATAGAATTGTACTCACTTTCATCAGTAGCCTGCTGTTGAAAGGCATTTAACATCCATCAGCTATGCAAACCTCCACAGCATTATGTGTGAGAATCTCCTACACAATGCTTTTTTTTTGTAGAGTACACTTACAAGGGAAGACATAATAGCATCTGGTAAATGGGCAGATCATTAATTATACTTACCTGGATTTCCTTGCAAAAACAACATGCAATTCTTAGTCTGTTAAAAAATATACACTTCTGGAAAGAAGGCTTCCTTTAAAAACATTAAGATGCAGAGGTTTTTAGTCATAACACTGAGTTTGGCTTATCTTTTATTTCAACTTTGTTCTATTTCAGAAACAAAATATTGGTATGGGAGTACCCACATCATTACTATTTCATATTAAAAAAACCCCAAAGTTAAATTTACTCAGACATCATGATTTTGATAGAACTGGTCACGATGGGTTTTGGAGTTGTTTTGTTTGTTTACTTGCTTTTACCCCTCAGAAAAAAAAAACAAACAAAAAAANAAAAAAAAAAAAAAAAAAAAAAAAAAAAAAAAAACCAAAAACCTAGCATCTAAGTTATGAAACCAAACATTGTATTCTATTTCAAAGTATTTTCAATTTATTATTGTAACCATTTAGCATATGTGAAAGACCATTTCATTATGGTGGATGTATAGTGTTGGATGCACATTTTCAGATATATAATCTCAGCCAATCCTAGAATGAAATACATTACATATTCTCGATTTTGTCCTTAACGTTACACAAATGAAAACAATGCAGAGAATTGGAGTAGAGGGGAAGAATCATCTCCCTTGATCTTGCAGCTCTGTGTCTCTTGATGCAGCTTGGGATTCAATTTGTTTTCTGGGCTGCAAGCACATGTTGCTGGCTCATATTTAGTTTTTCATCCACAAAGCCCCTATCTTAAGATCTGCACTCAATCTACCCATCACCAGCTGATATCCATATCTGGGAGTGCCCTAAATTGTTAAACTTCTGCCAGATTAAAATACCTGGAGAGGTACTCAGCTACAAGTGCCAGTATAATAGGAAAAAAGATCACTGATTTCTTGTGCTAGCTTTTTCTTTTAAACATCAAAAAAAGGTATACAGTGGCTATAATATAACTGAATGTTTTTACCTTGTTTGGAGGAAGTCTAAATATCTTAATTTAGTAGAAATAAAAACCAGCATTTTATCCTTTATAAATACTCTATGAAAAAATGATAGAAGGATTAATAATGATCCTTGCGACGTTTTCCTTCACTTCTGTGCAAACTCTTCAAAGAACAGCAAATCTGAAAATCTGTGTGGATATCCAGTTTTTACTGGCCACATTAAGACCTCTGATATTGTAGAGCCTCAGATCTCTCTCAGTGCATTTCCTAAAAGGGTCAAAGATTATTTTACATACCCTGAGTCAGATGTGTGGCAGAAAGTATCAGCAAGATGGTCTTCAAGAGGTGAAAACAACCTCTTTACTGTCAAACTTTAGAAAACCAGGGAACTTTGGCAAAAATTGAAAATAACATTCAATCAACATAAAGCATTTCACAAAGCAGTAACTTAGCAAACTCTGAACCCATTCAACCAAGCAAACTCCACCCAATTTTAAGTTACTCAAACTTTGAGAAGAGGGAATTAGGGGAAGAAGAAAGATAGAGGGAGAAGACACAGAAAAAGCTACTACTGCTGGTTCCAGCTGATCAAAACTCAAGGGAGGTAGGGTCAGGACAATATGCATGCCTTGTGCTCTGGCTTTAGTACATTTTGGCTTTCCTGGGCCCTTCCCTAGGTGGGACTTCTGAACTGGTAGCCACTCAGGGGCCGGGTTAGGGGCTCCAGGGGCAGGGTGTGGAGCATGGCCTCTGGTGTGCCAGGGACTGGCAGTCCCTGTAGGGACTGGGATACAGGCCCCAGGGATGGGATGTGTAGGGCAGAGTGTTGCCTTGCCAGGGAAAGACCTGGTCTGCCCCTTCCCCCACACACGAGCCTGAAATGTTTCGAGCCAGCCATCTGCTCCAGTCTCTCACAAATATGTGCCAGTTTTCAGTATTGAATGTATTCAATGGGTCTAAAAAGACATTTCTCTCTTCATTTTGTGCTTATACGACTTCCATTTGTATATTCTTTGAAAGTTTTGTATTAAGTATGTTTATTTTTGCAAAACCATTCTGATGATGGGTAGCATATAGACTTCTTGAACAATACAAATCTCTGACTTGACACTGTGTATTGACTTGACACTATGTTTGTTTAACTGAACCATAATCATGTTTTTTTAGCCATCTCTTTGTTTAAAGCCCTCAAGTAATGGGCAATCTACTTATAGCCCTCAATAAGTAGTTTACTTTATTTTCTTTCTAAATCCAACTTTAAAATGCCAGGCCTTTTTTCCGCTTTCTAAATTCAGAGCCCACCCACTGAGTAACTATTTTTTAGGAGTCACACTGTGAATAAGTATGCCTCTCCTTGAAGGAGTCATTAGTGAGAGTAAGATTCTTAGTAAAAATTATTTGCTGAATGATTTTGTATTTTTGAATGATTCTTACTGTGGGTTCCTCAGGAGTAATTTACTTTAATTAATAAAGATTTGAAATTCAGAATATGAATTTAATTAGTGGATGTAATGTAATGAGTAAAGAGAACTACTGCCAGGTAGCTAGATTCCAAATAATGCACCAGAAATTATTCTGAGGAAATTTGCAATAAGTATTAATCTTCAGTAGGAGGTATGTGAAGGGCAATGCAAGACCCTGCAATTAGCTCAGTTGTTCTGAGGGTGCTAATTATGCCATGGTTGCAGGTTGATCCCTGTATGGGCCATTCACTTAAGAGCTGGACTCGATGATTCTTACGGGTCTCTTCCAACTCAGAACATTCTGTGATTCTGAAAAAAGATGGAGAGAGACCACTTAAAAGGGCATGTAGTGGCAGGACAAGGGGGAAGGACTTTAAACTGAGAGAGAGTAGGATTAGATCAGATATTAAAAAGAAATTCTGTACTGTGAGGGTGGTGAAAAAATTATACATGCTCCATCCCTGGGAGTGTTTGAGGCCAGGCTGGATGTGGCTTTGAGCAACCTGGTCTACTGGAGGGTGTCCCTGCCCACAGCAGGGGGATTGGAACTAGGTAATCTTTAAGGTCCCTTCCAACCAGGGCATTCTATGGTTCTGTATTTATGCTGTGGAATGTAAAGCTCATTTTATTGCTATTGTTCAGTATTTCCCTAAGACTTCTTTTCCTCCAGCACATTCCTTTAAGCATATTCATTTATTGAACTCTTTGGGAAGGGCCAGCATAGAAGAAGGGCAAACACTCAAAACAGACTGTATTTTAAAACGTTCTTTTTTGTACTCATCTGGGTCTAAAAAGCTTGTCTAGAAAATGATTTTGTCTGACAAAGTCACTGAGATGCTGTGCTTCTCAGTGCCTTGGCTAAAAAAGACAGCAGACAAGATTTTTTTGATACTTTTTTCTTGTTCCCTTCAGCTTTATCTGTACTATGTTTGTAACTTTGGGTTAGGTTTTATTTAGCATATTTCTTTTTTTGTTACACTTCTGACATATAACATCTAGTCTGGGTGATTATTGGCTTTTTTCTTACACCTGTTGAGTCTGTTATGCTGTCTATGTACCTCTGAAGCCTAAGAGATTTAGGCTGTGACTATGGAAGGGACTGGAGTATGAAGCTGAATATGATACAGAAAGCAATTTCCTGAATCACAACAGTGAAAGGGAATACATGATCCTTTGTTATTTTTGGTTTATTTTTGTTTCAGAAGTGTTGTGTTAGGCACAGAATTACCGTCATCTCCTTCTTATGTTGCAATTTAGTCTTGATAACTGCAACTTCTCAGCAGCATTCCAGCCTGGTGACTCACAGCAGATGTAAGCCTCAACTGCAGAATTTAATAGCAAAAACAGTCGCAGCTTGGGAAGGGCTCTGGAATTATTTGCATCAGCTTAAGAAGATTTAACAGCTTTGAGTTCTGTCCAGAAGTTAAAGGTAAACATTTAAGGTACCTCTGAGGGAAGAAGGAAGTTGCTTGGCTAATTTCTATAGTTATGGTTTAAAAGCAATTTGTTTTTGAAGGCCATATAACTGATGCAGTGTTGATAATGATGTATGAATGTTTTATCAGGCTCTAGCTATTTTTCTGCATTTCTAGGTAGTTAATAAACCCAGTATTGGAATCTGCAGTTTCTAAATTTGTATTTCTATAGGCTATATGAACAAGGCTGCTTTCAGAACCTAAAAGTAAATCAAATCATTAATTATTTTTTCAGATGAGGAAAACAGGGCAATTTTTGTAACACCACCAAATTTAAACAAAGAAAAATCTGTGCATGAGATTAGTAATTGAATTTTAAGAAAGCAAACAAAAAACTTTCCAGTAATTTTTTATCCATTTGGCAGATTTTCTCTTACTATTACTGTATTTATTAGCAATGCAAGTTTTATTGACACTGTGCCAACAAAAACAGGCATCTGTATTCCATCTGATTTGCTGTCTCTTAAATTCAAAAAACATAAGAACATTCTAATGGTTCAAACTTTTCATAGCACAGAACTTCTTCAATGTCATCAAATCTTTTCTTACACTCATAGTGAGCTTATATTGTGAATGGCTACAGGAGCAGTACTCGATCTTGAGTTTACTCTGGTCCAGCTTGCTTTCTGAAAAATGAAACTCCAGGATTAAAATACCTTCACCAATTTATTTAAAGCATCAAATTTAGAAATGTATGGGATTGTTATTATATTATTGTATTTTATTCTATGTCTTTTCAGCATGCTTTAGTTTAACCCTAAAGCTGTCGTGCTAAGTTGTCTCCCAAGTGCAGCCCTTATGAAGTTTCCCACAAGAGGAACATTCTATGGAAAAAGGCATCCTTAAATAGAAAGGTGACTTCATCTAAAGATGACAAACTAAACCAACTGCACACACTCTACACTCTTCAGCTATTCATTCTTTTTGTGCAGCTTGCTCATAGCAGCTTATACATGCGTAAGGGACTTACCTGCCTTGATTGTGCCTCATAGTCTTCTATTTTCTGGGTTTTTTGCTAACATAAATTTCTCTGAACAGTATACAAGATTTATATAAGATTTATATAAGATTTATATAACAGTATACAAGATTTAAAAAAATAAGAATACTGTAGTTGTGAAGTTGTGCAACCAATTTAAGATTGGGGTTTTTTTAAAGATTGATTGTGATATACAGGCATTCATAGTCGGTGAAATCATGATAGAACAGTTCAAATACTAAGACTAATGTGAGGGAGTATACTGTGGTTTCATAATTAAAATAATAGGGATGGAGTAGAGTATATGAAATATGAATCTTCCAGTGAAGAAAACAGAGTCCCTTCTCTCTTAGAGATCATATTTGAAGTATGCAAGGAGTCACGACAGCAGTTAGCAGAGACAGATCATTTGCAGGCTGTCCAGACAGCTAATGTACTCTTTGGTCACTACTGTCACAGACAGTGTCATCCCAACAGATGGCAACAGCTGCTTTCAAATAAAATAATAGCTATTATTACTAATGTTGTAAGGTGGAAGTGTTTTTATCATGTTTTGTCATGTTTTATCTACCATGTTTTATTATGGCAGAAACCTCTGACATTTAAACAACCGATTCATTGCCAGGCACCTCTTGCAGATTCCTCACACACATCACCATCACCCATTTTTTAACCCTGTAGTTCATAAGATTTACCTCTTCAAGCAAAATCAGAACTTCTTGTTCTGAATTCTAGCAAAGTTTCTAATTAAAATGCTGCAACATTTATTTGGTTAGCATGAAGAACTTGCAATTTTAAACTCTGAAAGTTTATGGCATTAGAAATAACTTAGCCTAAGATTTTCAATTCACATTTTCACTCAATAAGCATTTTATAGGTAATATTTAATGGATTCCTTTGGAATCTTCAGAGATAGACAACAGCTTAGTATAGTGCTTTGCAGCTGAATGATAGATGTGTGTCCAAAATGCTTAAAAAGACTTCTGAGCTGCTGTAACATGAGTCAGNGGATGGAGTAGAGTATATGAAATATGAATCTTCCAGTGAAGAAAACAGAGTCCCTTCTCTCTTAGAGAACATATTTGAAGTATGCAAGGAGTCATGACAGCAGTTAGCAGAGACAGATCATTTGCAGGCTGTCCAGACAGCTAATGTACTCTTTGGTCACTACTGTCACAGACAGTGTCATCCCAACAGATGGCAACAGCTGCTTTCAAATAAAATAATAGCTATTATTACTAATGTTGTAAGGTGGAAGTGTTTTTATCATGTTTTGTCATGTTTTATCTACCATGTTTTATTATGGCAGAAACCTCTGACATTTAAACAACCGATTCATTGCCAGGCACCTCTTGCAGATTCCTCACACACATCACCATCACCCATTTTTTAACCCTGTAGTTCATAAGATTTACCTCTTCAAACAAAATCAGAACTGCTTGTTCTGAATTCTAGCAAAGTTTCTAATTCAAATGCTGTAACATTCATGTGGTTAGCATGAAGAACTTGCAGTTTTAAACTCAGAAAGTTTATGTCATTAAAAATAACTTAACCTAAGATTTCAATGCACATTTTCACTCAATAAACATTTTATAGGTAATATTTAATGGATTCCTTTGGAATCTTCAGAGATAGACAACAGCTTAGTATAGTGCTTTGCAGCTGAATGATAGATGTGTGTCCAAAATGCTTAAAAAGACTTCTGAGCTGCTGTAACATGAGTCAGGGGGTACAGAGGACCCTCAGTGCTTTGTGTCTGCGTCAGTCCTGTGCAAGAAGCGGGATGAGCTTTATACAGATACACTTAGGCCTCAAAACTCCATGCTTTCAGATATGATGCTTTCAAACCAGCAAACCTCAGAAGTAAAAAACCCCAAACAAACACCAAACCAGTGTTACTTACTTAAATAACTGTACTTTAAAAAGCATCCTAAGTATTTTATAGCTAAGTGTTGAAATCTGAGATTTGTCTGGGCTGTAATTTCTGGTCTTGCATGAAGTTTTCAGAAATTAGTGAAAATACAGTTGGATTTATCCAATTTTGCATGGATTTAAAAACATCTCATAAGCACCTTGCTTATCTTTGTGCTGTAAAAAGCAGAGTCTGCCAAAGTTCCGCTCATGTTTTGTATTAATTCCCGTAGAGACATGAGTGGAAATTTTCATAAAGTTGGTGTTTCATGCTGGTATAGAATCATTAATCTCTATAATAAGTCTTACATTTTGTCTAACCACAAATGCTTTAATGTGTCACCACCTCTGGAAGCATTCAAAAAATGTATATCTGGTGCTTAGGGACATGCTTTAGAGGTGGACCTGTCAGTATTGAGTTAACTCAATGATCTTGGAGATCTTTTCCTTAATAACTCTACGGTGGGAAAAGCAGAGTAAACACATATTCTGGTTTAATTAGGTGTTAGCATACGCTAAATGAAAATGTTTGTAGTTACAAAAGAAAACAAAAGATTCCTCCGTTGATAGCTTGCAGAAGTTTAAGTAATTAATTCAGAATAGTTTATGTATAATCTATGTCAATATTTTACTGATTGGAGGCCTTGGTTTCTCCTCTGTGAAAAGCACCTGTCTTACAAAACACTTTTGAAGTTCTATCAGCTAACATTTGCAAGGCAGTGAGATACAGTTGTGATTGGTTTGGTTTATAAAATAATTTTCATATGAAAAAATGGGGTTTAAAACGCTATGGGTCAGTACAAGTTATCCATAGCTATCATTTTAAAGATGTCATCCTTGTTACCATTAGAATAAAACTACTAATATAACTGTTTTGGATTTTTCCCCCAAATTACTCTAGGACAGTAAAATTGTCTTGATCCTCTCCTGGTGCACAAAATTTGCACAAATCTAGATCAAGGACAACTAGCCCAGTTCAGATTTTAATTACTTGTTTATGACGGACAGGTTTCTCACAAATTTAAAGGACCAGTGAGGAATATTTCCCTGTTTTTCAGCTTGTTTAAAATGTTTTTGCTTTTGTCTTGAAAATAAAATGTGTGAGTTTGAATCTTGAATAGCTGTCCTAAAATACATGGAGAGCTCTAATACAAAGTGGCCTAAAAGGATAAATTCTCATTTTACTGGCTTTTGGAGTTGTATTTATAAAACTGTATTTTAGACATTTGTAATAAATCCTACATGTACATTATATTTACAATCTGCAAGAAAAGAATTATAGGTTAAATAGACTTGTTTAAGATTAAAGATGTCAAGTGTAAATTTTAGTTTTTATGTTTAAGTTAACTAGTGTTTCCTTTGTTCCTCTGTTTTCACAGCTTCCAAAATGAAGCTTTTGATAATGATTTATTTCGTCCTTGCAGCCAGCTTGATGGATGTCATTGGCAGCTCTGTAAGTTCTAATAATTAAGTTTTTCAATTGAGTTTCTTCTAAATACTGAATACCTTATCCTCCATAGTGCTCACAATGCACATAGTGCTCACAATCTCTACACAAGATGGCAGAACCTTTGATGGAAAAGATTAGAATTCATTAAAATATGAAAGAATGAGGAAGCATCTTCAAATGGTGTTCAGTGGGGACAAGTTTCCAATAAGGAAAGAGGAAAAAAATGCATAAATTTACAATGGAAGATAAATCACTAGGCAATGGCACCAAAGAAAGAAATCCAGTCAGTTTGTGACTGGATCTGATATGAAAGAGGAGACAATATATCTTTCCTAAAACAGATACCATATGGTGCATGGAGGCACACTGTACACATTCAGGGGTGATGCTAACTCAGAATAACACCTATAGTTTTGAGCAGCATACTTAGAGAAAGGCAAAGCACAGGAACTCCTAAAGCAGTGGCTGCAGCAGTGGTATTTCTGGTCACTGACACCTGGAATGCAGAACGTTTCCTTCCTTTTCCGCCTTGTCCTCTTGCAATACAACTTTTTCTCAAACAAGATCCATAACATCATATTCTTGTTTCCATGTAACTACATTTTAGTTCACACTCAGAAACAATGATCAAAGCTCCTTCACTTCAAGCTCCCCAAAACCCCTCTCCTCCAAATTCTGTTTCTCCAACAAAAACCCCAATAAAATTACACTTACTCCACAGTTTAAATACCTCTAGCCTCACCAACCCTGCACTGCATGTCATGGCTGCCCTTATTAGTTTTATTCAGGTCCTAAATAGCAGATTCCTCAGGGATTGAATTATTGATTCATAATTGCCCTAAGTGGAAGTGGTTGCTGAATTTACAGCTATTGTTTGTGGCTTACATTACCTTACAGAAAACTTTCGTCTAGATAAGTAGCTTTATAGAGGCAGAATGGGAAGCACCTGACTCTGTAATTGCTTCTGCTCACTGGAGAAAAATATGACTAATTTCTGCAGAGGCCTACTGAGAAAAAGAGGCATCACAGTTAAATGCATTTACTTATTTTTTAATTATTATTTTTCATTTAGAATATTGTGGACATCCACTGACCTTCTGAGTAAAAACTGTGAATATTCAGAACTTCATCTCAAAGTTTTCACCTTTTAATCTCATTAAAACACTAATCTCAATACAGAGATATTTTGGAGCTAATTTATATTCTAAAAAGTATAGAAGATAGCATCACAGGTAAAAACTTTGTGTTTTTATAGTTCTCATGAAGTATTCGGCGTCTAATTTGTAGCAATAATTTTAATGGAAGGTCTCTGGCTGCTAAACAATTCAAACAATAATGAAAGTGAATGCACATTAATTGCAGCAGCTGGTTAAATGTGGGACTGTGTGCTCAAGAGCAGAGCTGTCAGCAGTTGTTAGATAATTGCTTCTCAATGTGTAGTGCAAAGAGTTGCTTCACTGAAACAGAACAGGTTGTGTTCAGTTCTGGTTTCAGTCAGTGGGCACCACTGTCCACAGGAGACAGCCACAGTAAAATCCACATTTTGTTGAGTATTTCAACATTGCAATGGCTTAACTTTGGTCCATATCTAACAAATGGAATAGCAATATGTTATAGCTGCTGAATTACAACCCTAATTTACATTTTGCTTCTTTGTTACTCCAGCTGTGCACTGGTTTAACTCCAATGTTTTTTAAAGAATTATCCTGTAAAAAAAAAAAAAGTGGAGCAGCACATTGAAAGAACAGTCTGGTAAACTGAAGATCTAAAACCCACATTGATCCAATTGAAGTTACAGTTACCTTGTGTTTGTCCCATGGAAAAAATAGACATGGAATTCCAAATATGAGAACTGTGGTTTTGCTGTTCAGCAGCAAAGTCTAATGGGATTTGTCTGGAGTTGACAGAGGGAGACATCAATGAGAAGGCTGAAGTCAGGGAGAGAAGAGAAAGTATCAGATAACAGTACTTTTCATATGTAGGTTACTTTAAATCTTTATTTCTGCTCAAGCTTTTTTTTTTACTTATGCTTTAATTATTCAGTATGGCTAGTCATGTCTTGATTGTCACTTCTAATTTATTGTCACTTCCTAAGCATATGAGCTTAAAACCTTCAAAATTGCTACGTAGATATGTGATATGATATATGATATCACTGCTCACCCCATCATGAGTGTATTATCTGTAAAGCAGATGAGAGTCAGCTCATAATTAGTTTTGAATTATTAATTAATTAATTCATATTTCTTAAGTAAACAATAACAAAATATGGATTTTAAATGCAAGTTTAAGAATAGTATTTAGAGACAGCCCGTTGCAGACTTGTGTTTAATTTGGTTCAAAGGAAAGGACCTTTTATTGTGGTATATGACGTAGTGTCATACTAAATTTAGATACCAAGCTTTTCTAAGGGAAGATAATATTTTTTTCAAAAGTCCTATACTTGTATAATTTAATCACAGCAGGGGAATGGCTTTTAGCAATATGAAAGGGGAACTGATAGAGGCATTTCTTTCACCTGAAAGAAGCACACTTAGCTGGCTGTAGCTACCTCTCCTCAAATGCATTGTCCCTTGCTCTTTCCAGAATGGAAGGTAGCTCTTTGTGGCTCAGATCTTGCCACATGTCAGAGAGGTTACCCACTTGAAGTCTTGTCTATGAAATTGCAAGGGCCTGGCAATGGGGGCCACTATTTCCAGGTCTCTTCTATTGCATTTTGCCATGTTCTCCAAGGTTGTGAGGACTGAGTTAAGACTGACACAGGCTACCTTTCTCAGCAAAACTGGTAACTGTGGCATGGAGGCTTCTTTATATCTCTTAACTTAGTATGATTGGAATAAATATTTGGTCTGACTGGGAACATGGGATTTTTTGGACAGCCTTTCTTTTATAGTTAGCATTAGCTCATCAGGGTGAGGCTGGAAATATTTTTTCAATACTTTTTAAATTTATTCACTCTTTCTCAATCCACCTGTGCATCTCTTTCTTGCTGTCTAAAGCTCTGCATTTCTGTGAAATTTTCTGTATTCTCACAGGACTAGACCGACAATTTGCTGACACCTGTCAAGGAAGCCTCTTCTGAATCTCCCACTGAATTCATTCCCACTGAATAGAAAATTCAGCTTTTGTGAAGGGTTTGTATGGAGCTGCAGATACAGTTGAGATAACCACTCTGGAAAGGCTGCACAATAAATAGTGCATCTTTTCTTTGTAAATGCAACATGTCCCACATAGTGCATACAGTCAAATAGCATCCCTCTAAGCCACTGTGGCAACTTTATCTCTGTCTGTCCATATATTTTAACTATTTTCTTCTCTTGTTTTCTGCTAGAAGAAAAGGATGATGTGCTAGGCATCTCACATAGCTACTGAAAGAAGACTTTTAAACAAGACAGGACTTTCGGGATATTACTGGGTCATCCCGTTGTGTCCCTCTGAACAAGGCGTTTGGGGAACGCGCCTCCGGCCTTACAGCGTCCCCTTGTGGCCAAGCATCGCCGTGGTGCCCCGGCCGCTCAGCGAGCGCCGCAGCCCGACCGGGCAGCCCGAACACGGGCAGCCCGCTGAACCTTTCCCTCCCCAACAGGTCGCTGACGAACTGCCTAGTTATGCCACACATGTCTATATATATTTTTTCCCATTCTTGTATTTCACCGTGCATTTTAGATTGCAGTTGTGTGAATTAAAGCAAGTTTCTGATACGCTTCAGCAATACTTAAGGCAGAAGTGTGTCTTCAGGATTGTTCTGCACAGTCTTATGATCAAATATTTCAGTGTAACTAAATATTGCAGACAATTGTAACACTTCGTTGGAAGTGTTCATGGACAATGGGTGAAGCCTGAGCTTGATGCAAATGAAAGTATGCAGACACCACTGAGGAACACCTCACTATGCACAGCAGTATGCTATTGCAGACATTTCTGTAGTTTAGTATGATACAGCAATGTTCTGAGATTTCAAGTCTTCCATATGGATGGCAAATATTGTAGGTCTGCATGTAAATAATGTTCCCTATGCATAAGGTAGCACCAACTTAGAACTACTGCAAATTTGATCTTACATGTCAGATTTCCAGAAATTCACCCTTTGACTTTGCCTTTACAGTGCTAGTTGTGCTCTTTTACAAGCTACTAAACTCTGTGTATATAAAATTTCAGTGTTACTGATGCAAAACCTGCATCATATTTCCAAAGGTTTTTCTCCCTCACACTGAAATCAAATTTATTTAATGTGTATTTTAAACCACACAGACTGTTTTAATTTAAGTTCTCCAGATCAGGTTCTGTTCACTTTGGCTATTTTACTACAGTCTTTAATCTAAAACCAATTATTTATTGTGCAGCATACATTCAGCATGTCAGAATTTGGAACAGCTATTCCAGCTCTTGAGGGTCAAGTGAGTGCTAGGTAACACTGTATCAGAATTGCCACAATTCTCACCCACTCTGTATGGCAAAATTAAGTACACAAGTCACAGCATAGCATTGTCTTTAACTTTTGTTTTAACTTCTATTTTTCATGTGTATTCCTGGCTTCTTAGGGACCATTTTAGCATGCCAAAAATGAGCTTAAATCTTAACAATATTTATGTTGGCAGTGTTAGGATTCTTATCATAAGTGTGTTATTTAAAAGCATTCAAAAATGCACTATGAAGTTGAAAACATATCCATGTGGATTGCATTTCTTTAAAACTCTTTAGAACCTTCACAATGTTAGTAGCAGGTTTCACTGGATAGAAAATCTCTGTGCATGGAAGGTGATGGAGATAGGGCCTGTATTATAGTGTTTTTCCCCAAAGTCCTGCTTCATGTTTGCAGTTAGAGCTGGTAGCTCTAACTAAAGAGAAGGTCTCTTTGAAAGCATTCATAATATGTATGTTTTATATATTACATGCAGTAACATATGAAATAATTTTAAACAGCGTAGCAACAGAGATGGAAATCAATATAGTGTCTGTGGGCAATTGTGATCAAAATGTTTTATTCAAGCTTAATTTTATTTATGGTTTGGTTGGTTGGCTCTTTGTGTCACATGTTGAATATCACAAAAAATTGTTGATTTTACAATAAGATATGCTTTCCTGTCTAGGATTTACAGAAATGTTTTCAAGAGCAGATACGACTTCAGGGCCAGGTGAGACTTCTGGAACATCGTGTGAAACGGCAGCAGTTAAAAATTATACAGCTCTTAGAGAAGAAAGAGATTCAGTACAGTGACAGAGAAGATGAAAACAGTGTCATTGACTTGGGAGGAAAAAGACAGTATTCAGGTTAGCAATGAAGCTATTCTTTTCATTTCCATTCATTGTAATGATACCCAGAAGCTTTAGCACAATTGGGTCTATTGAGTTACTGTTTTAAAAACTCATCATAGAATATTTGTTTAAAATACGGTGCTCAGCTTTTACCTGGGGCTGCTGTGCAGGGAAAAATTGTTAATGTCAGATGGTAGAAATCAAATCAGGATTTAAGAAGTTTACTGATTTATTACTAGTGCATAATTAAAAAACAATCAGTGGACAACAAATGAAGCGTAAATATCAGCAGTAAAACAGATAAAAGCCAATTACAGACATTTACAAAATGTTAATCAGGAGTTACAGATTTCTAAACACCATTCTTTGACTAATGTCAGAAGTGCTAACAATCTCAGAAAGAACTAACAGGGTTAGTTCACACTGATACATTCAAATGGTTGCCTGGGTTACAAGCAAGTGACTGTTCCAATCTGTAAAGTCCCTGAGACATCCATATTTACACACATAAGGCTGACATAATGACATCTGCATCTCACTTTAATAACATTTTCACTGAGTTGGATTCAACTCATGACATCACAGCTTTCAAAATACTGGTTTAAAGTTGTTTTTCTAATTTCACCAGCATTCTGGTGGTGATCCACTCTTTCTACAGTGGAAGGCTTGTAGAAGCTGCAGTAAGGCCCAAACTCTTGATATAATAAAACACCATCCAAAACAATGGTTGGATTGAAAATACAGTTTAGGAGTGTGACTTCTAGATGATGTTTATTTCCAGCTGTCCAGTGCTAGAAAGTCTTTACTATTATTTTCAATAGCATTGATTGAATATGGTTGTAGTGCTTATGCTGCTGGAAGAAATACCAATATATATAACATTTGATCCCAAGGCATCAAATATAATAAAAGACCATTAAAATGAAATTAAAAGCAGTTGTAAATCTGACTTTAAATTTTAGCTGTGTATTTATGGACTCAGCATCCTGGATCATTTTATTTTCATTATTAGGGCTGACTCATTTGTTACTGGAAAAGATTATTAAAGCCACATTTCTCTGAAAGATATTGGTCCTTTCTTAGCATATGTCTCAATTTATTCTTATACAATGTTATTCTAAAAAACAGATCTAACTTGTTCCTGTTTCTGATTTTTTTTTCCCCATTATTTTTTCACTTTCTTTACAGCTTGGAAAATGCCTTTCCCTGTTCATACTGCATTATTTTCTCAAACTGCTGTAGCATTTTAATATCAACAGAGCTGGATAATTTGAGTTAGATAGTGAGGGGGAAATTCCATACTATATACACCTGGTAAAAATTAAGATATCCTTGTGTTTGCTAACCTGCCGAGAAATTAATGGACAAGAAAAGCTATTTTCTCTAAGCCAATCACACATTCTCTATAAAGACAATTTAGCTGTTATTTAAATCATGTTTTCTCTTAGAGTTTATCCAAATTCTGGCATAGCTATTTGTTTTCAGTATAAAGTGTTTATTTTCTATGTCTACTCTTCACTGACACTTTCACTGAAAAGAAATATAATAGGTCATAGAGTTCCAATCAGGCCTGGAAGTTCAGCCAACTCAAGAGAGTTCCTTAAAGTTAATCAGCTCTACCTTAGCCAGGAAAAACAGAAATGCTGAAAATTATATGTCTTTTCTGTATGACTGCCTGATGGTAGATTACATATAAACAAAGAACTCTTTTCATTTCTTATTTCCTAGAGGAAAAAATATAAGATTATACAATTGCATTGCTGTGATATTTCCATGAGCTCTGAATTTTGTTATTGCTGTAAATTATATTCATCAACAGCAATGCAGACCAGACTGTGAATGGTCCCAAGTCAAAGTGGTATCATTTTACACATACACTGCACTTTTGGGGCATAATCTTCTGTATATTTTTGCAGAAAGGACAGGAGAATCAGGCCTTGCAATTGTTTCCATTTTTAACACTGGAGATACCATACTTTTGTTTTTGGCACTTCTGCAGACTTTCTGGACATAAAAGTACATGTTTGTTTTTAAAGGTTACTGTATGTCTTACATGTAATTTTATGGTTGTAATAGTATTCTAATGTGGATGGTACCACGGTAAATTAAAAGTGACACCACTTAAAACATGAGGAATTTATTTCCTAGTCAAGTAGAAACAAAAATTATAATATTTCGTGGTGGAAAGATATTATTTCAAAGATATATCAAAATAATTATAGCCCAGCAAAGCTTTAAAGCAACACAAGTACAAAAATATACCCAAAGGTCAAAGACATGTGTTTGCAGAGATATTTCATTTTATTAATGTGGTTCATATGTGACTTCTACATAACTTGATTACTGTCACTGACTTGGTGTCTGGTTTTGCCAGTAAGTACAGGACTAAAAATGTTGTGTCCAATTAACATTGTGTGAACAGATTGTGCAGAAATCTACAATGAAGGCTATAAGCAAAATGGATTTTATAAAATAAAACCAATCCAGAGTCCTCGAGAGTTCCTTGCGTTCTGTGACATGACTGAAGGAGGTGGCTGGACTGTGTTTCAAAGACGTTCTGATGGCAGCCAGAATTTTGATAGGTGGGTACTAGACTTGGTAATTAAAACTGGAAACAAAGGGGAGAAACATTAAACCAGATGAAGCTAAGTTAAATCTGAACTTTAGAAGTATATGAGTAAGTTGTTATCCCAGATAAAAGGAAGTGGGACAGCCTTCAGATGAGATACCACTTCTGGTTCTGGCTGTCTTCTGAGATATCCATTCTAATCTTTTTCTGACAACTTGTGCATTTGACACGAGGACACTTCAATGTCAAATGCATTAACAACTTGGAGCAAGGACTCTTAATGATGAGGAAAGGACTAGATTGTCTTCTGCAGCTAGTAAACATCTAAAAAATAAAAAAAGTAAGCAATCTGAGAGCTCTTTGAGCAAAAATGTTCTTCACAGAACCCATGTTGAAACAAGAGAGGTTCAGATGGGATATAAGGAGAAACTTTTTCACCAGGAAAAGAGTCAGCAGCTTGCCCAAAAATAAATTGCAGGCTCCATTCTTGAAGTTTTCAAGCCCTGAACAACCTGGTCTGATCTCATGGCTGATTCTGGCTTGAGACTGACACTGGACTAGCTTGCCTCCTGAGGTTCCTTCCAGTTTGAGTTATTCTGTGATCTAAAAGTGTATTATACAACATCCAAACAAACCTGCTTTTTTGAGAAATCAGTAATTTATACACTTTTCAGAGTCTGGGCTGACTATGAAGAAGGCTTTGGAAATTTTGTTTTGAAAAATGGTGAATTTTGGCTTGGAAACAAAAATCTCCATTATTTGACTAATCAAGGTAAGATTTGTAATATAACAATTATTAGTCTTTCTGTTTCTTTGCTCTTTCCAGGCCATTTTTTTGTTTCCCCTTTTTGTTACCGTAAATCCTGAGTTCTGTTGTTAGTCTGCATGGACTTCTCTAAGTTTCAGAAAAAAACACACTTGAATATGTTTTCTAACAGAAGGTTCAAAAGTATCCTTAGGTCACTGGCAAACTGAGATCCCCTGTGAAACAGGGAACAGGAGACAGGAGTCTACCTTAAAAGAATTGTCTCTATCCATTTTTCATCAGCATCACTAACAGTCCAGAGACAGGTACATGCTGTACCACGACACTTAGGGCTTTTTAGCTGTGTGGGCTATTACATAGAAGTAATTCTAGTCCAGTCCTATTGATTAGGCCAGTAGTAGAAAGTTATTTCCATCTTTCTAATAGTCACTCAACATAAGCTAACTTCTGCTTTGTTGTAGAATGCTGCAGATACAAAACTTATCCACTGGCATGGCCAGATATCATATGGAAATCAGTGCCACCAGGATGTGATCCTAGTAAAACTCTTTTATTTTCAAAGTATAAAAATCTCATTTTCATAGGTGAACATTTATTGATCACCTTTCACTATGATATCACTGCAAAAATCATACTAAAATGTAAAACCTGTAAGGCCATAAATTTCTTTCCTACATTTGAAAATTTGTATTGGAATAATTCTAAAATTTTCTAAGCTGACTCAGGTGAATAAAGGCAAAGAATAGCAATACATGCTTTAGTATGCATAAAGAAAGAAGATAACTCCCATAAAATATGCTGAGGTGATAAAGATTAATGATAAAAACGTTTTCTTTTCATCTTCTACTGTAATGCCCAGTTTTGAAAAGTAATGAGATAGGGTGGTTTAACTAAAATAGTTTGTATTTTTTTTAAGGGAATTATACTTTAAGAATTGATCTAACTGATTTTGAAGGAAAACGGCGTTTTGCAGAGTATGCAACATTCAGAATTGCAGGAGAAGAGGTAATAAAACATTAAATGACTAAAGATTTTAATGAAAATGAGGATTCTGTAGACAAACAATAAACATACAGGTTCCTTAATTTCCATAAAGATTTGTGTAGAAACTTAATACCATATTTTCTTTCTTACACATGCTTATAATTTTCACTAACCACCTAATAAAAATGGCTTACTCAGATTAATTTCACACTTTCTGTAAGGGATATGAATCATTTGGTTTAGCAGACACTGTTAAAAGCAGTTTTTCTATTTTTGTTGATATTACCAACAATAATGGTAACAAGATGTTCTGATTTGCTAATGTATACTGCAAACTAATCCTAATGTTGTTTTTATTAGGTCATTTATACATAAGGCTAATGACAAATTTTATCCCTGTAAAGTATCTCTACAGCCTTTCAGTATTAAGTACATCCTGTTTAAGTGGTATGATATTTCTTAGCATAAAAATGGCAGCAAATGGAACAGATTAGGTTCATCTTTGTGGTTTCACTCTCTGACATGCTAAGGGCTAAAGACATATTGGAGGTTTTTTTTTTTTTCCCTTTCTTCACATATTTATTAGCATTCTTATGAGATGAGCTGTGGTGAATACTCTGGTACAGCTGGGGATTCCCTTACTGGTGGATTTCATCCTGAAGTAAAATGGTGGGCTGATCATCGAGGAATGAAATTCAGTACTAGAGACAGGGATAATGACAACTATGAAGGGAACTGTGCTGAAGAGGAAAAGGCTGGCTGGTGGTTTAACAGGTATTTTGATTTTATATGGGTACTGTCAACTATTCTGCTCCATGTGTATTCATAAAGTAATAACATATGGTAGAAGATAGATTGGGATTGTTCATTTATTTGCAACGTGCCCTTATCCCCTAGCAGAGATCTCAGTGCTGGTAAGACTAAGGCTCACCTTAGACACAACAGCACCTACTGTGTATCTCAGGCTGGTCTGTGATAATGGCATTTGTCACAGGTTGTCTTTGTCATCAGTCAGTGAGGGGGAGATAATTCTGCCCCTCTGAGGTAACTAGTTTTTACACAAGTAGGTCATGTAGAGTTTGCAGATATATCCCTGCTGTACTTCACTCTTGCATTTCTCTTGTGTTGCACTAGACCACATGTGGCAGCACTGCAAATATCTGACAAGCTAAACTAGTGCCAGGTTATCAAGACTCATTTCTTTCACCTCACTTCACAGAATCTCACTCTTGTTATTCTTTCCAAATGGAGATGGTAATGTGTCCACTCAGTTTCTGTCAGTGTGCATATCTAGACTGAGTGAAAGATTTTTTTAAATAGGATTCAATGAGAGAATTTAAAGCTTCTACTTACATGCAATATACCAAATCAAAACAAAAAGATAAAACTGGTACTTAGCCTCTACAGATCAGCTATGTTTTTTCCTGTAATTAATTAGATAAATATAGCTATGAAGAGAAACTCTGCAACCTAGCTGTGTAATAGAGAGGTTTAAAATATAGCTCAGGGAGGCATAGTACTCTCACTGTGATCTCAGTTCTCTTGGCAAGAGGTGCCAGGCTGGATCAACTCCATTGTTTCTGTTGTGTCATCCTTTATTTCTCTTTTTAACTCCTCATTTGCCAGATTCTGTTTTCATAGGTAGTCTGTGACCGTCTTAGCTGCAATGATGTAGCTATTGACTCAGTGTTTCATAATTAACTACTTATTTAAATACATTTTAATATATTTGCATGGATAACCAGTCAGCAGAATGTTTGAGACTTGGAAAAAGTCACATGTAGACAAAGGGGGTTTTTTTGCATTTCTCAGGAAAGCTAAGATATAAAAGGGAAAGGCAACTATGTTGGAGCTTCTTTTCCCATGAAATCAGAACTTTTGTAGATTTAAAGGAGTATCTGGACCTCAAATCACATAAATCTTGTATCATGCCATGGATTTCATTAAGACTGAATTACTAATCACTTTCAGACCACTGGATACATTTTTTGCCTTTTTTTAAATATTGGATTGATCTGGACAAAAGAATGACCACTTTGCAAAAGTAGCTGCACAGCAGAACTTGACAGTTATTTATACCTTGTAGTTGGTGCTACATAACTTCTAAAGATAGCTGACTCCTACTAGGCTAGTTCTTATTATGGTTGTGTAGCTCATGCTCTTAAAGTGACAGTCTAGCTCGATAATAAAAATGAGTTACTAATAGTGTATTATTTCACTGCTTTGTTAATGACTTTTTAATGTTAAGCTAACATAAAACTGAAAATTGCAAAATACTAGCAAATGTCAGTATCATTAAGTCCTACTCAAAAGAACAGTACTGGCAGAGAAAGAAAAGCACTCAGAAACACATATTTGTCATGCACAGATTAGCAAATATAGAAGGAATTAGTGCTCTCGGCTGGTTTGCATAAGAGCTCCCAGCTATGCAGGAATTGTTTATAGCCAGCTCTATGCTACCAGGACTAATGAAATACAGAAAAGCCCAGATAATATGAAAACCAAGAGATGTGACACAAGTGAGGCCACATGGAAGTAGCTAAGAGCTAGTTTAAAGCCACCAGTCTCGCTCCAGCTCAGCCTTTGTTGTCCTGGACTTCTGCAGAAAAATGGCCCCTTTTGTAGGCAAAGCTCTAGCAGAGATTTTTATCTTGAATGCAAATCCACAGAGCTGGGTTCACTCTGGTACTACCTGCAGGTCATAAGCTTTCCTGCACCCAGGGCATTGCAAAGCTCAGTAGGCTCATAAGCAGTGAGAGTGAACAATTCCAGTTGGACATCAGCTCATTCTCTCCCAGAACTCCCATTTTTTTAGTTATACCATGGATGGGTGGTAAAAGACATCAGTTAGGCAACAACTTGGGGCCAGATATCACTAACTCAAGCTTCCTGCCCCACCAGTCATCCCAGAGACTGAATAACCACGTTCATGTGGGGTCAGTGGAGTCAGCAAATCCAGACAGAATTCAAAGGGTTCTTCAGGGAACCAACTCCCATCTGTCCACATCTGTCACACAGTTAATACATTATTCAGATAAAATATCCATGGGCAGTTGAGAGTATGGGCTGTACTTTTGAAACTTATTTCAGTGTAGCTTTATATTAGCCTATTGGAAAGATAGGAGGAACACAGGCTAACTTTAAGGTATTTATTGACTCGTGAATAATTAATGTTTTTTCACAATATCATATCAATAATCACATGCCAGTTGTTAATTTAGTATGCACAGTTACTTCAGACAAGCATCTAGTTGGATCCTGAATACTGTAATTTTCACTATTCATGCCTCCCAGCACTAATTAAGACTTTTTACTGGCTCATATTCCTGTTGGCAAAATTACGGTGTGCCTTCTTATGAGTCTTTTAATGAAATCTGTGTTTTGATTCAAAGTAGGCAGAGTGCCTGCTCATTGCAGAATTTGTATGATTAGAAAGATTATGTCAACTCTGACACAAGTTTTTCATTCTCAAAAACAAACTCACTTTTGATGCTCACGGTTTATAAACTTTCAATTAACACATTATCAAAACTGACTTTAAAAGTTGTAAGCAATAAGTAAGGATATATAGATGATAATTTTCCTGTGGAGTTTTTCTCATAGTTTTTATCTCAGTTCTCAAAAACTTCATTAATGAAGTGCAAGCAAAGCCAAAAAGACTAAGATTTGCCAGTAACAAAACTCCTAAGGTTTATTTGGAATGTTTTCTCTTTGCATATTTTCTGAAGTCGGCTTTTGGAATCCATCATGGTGTTCAACAGCTAGATATTAACAGTATTTATAATGAAATACTGAATTGGCAGACAAACCAAGCTGATTCACCACAATGTGCTGCAAAAGGAAGAGCCAGTTTGCTCTCCATATGGTCACATAAAGATCTAAACTTGTTTCTCTCAGAAACCAAGCAAGTATCAAAGTTGTAGTTTCCTTTTCAAGCCTTTGAGTTTTGTTAGGGTTTTTTGTTTGTTTCAACCACTCTGTTTAATAAACTATAACTGCATTTCTGCCTGAGTTTGTTAAAAAAATCCAAAATCCTCTCAACTTTGTATAGTCAAACAAAATGCCAGTGCCGGTGATCCAGTGAATTGGTACACATGTGTAATAAGCTGCCAGAACTCATCTATTTCTAAATAGAAGTCCACAGGTGGATAGGCAAACTGATGGTGCTATTCAGGTTTTGTCATACAAAATACCATGTGGTGTAACTGGAAAACTTAAAGGGGGGCTACTCTGGAACAACAGAAAAACACAACAGTGTTTCTTTCTCAGAGTATGTTGTATGCCCTGCTGTCATCCATGCTGAACAACTCTGGAAGAATTTTCCACTGAAACAAATTAGCAGGAAAAACTCCAAGAGCTAGTAATGTCAGAAATCATGGAAAGAACAAGCAGCACCTTAGGTTAAAAGAAGCAAAAAACATTTGCAGTTCTTCCCTAATTAAACCACTTTTGTTTATGTGCACAGAATCCCCAAATGCAAATTATGCAGCTGTCAAACTAGGCTGGCATCAACATGGCAAAATTTTTGACTGGTAGAGAAATAAGTAACAAATGCTTGCAACTTTTCAGCAGGAGGCCTTATTGCTGTTTCCCTTTCCTTTCCCACCAGGTGTCACTCTGCCAACCTGAATGGTGTGTACTACAGAGGTCCCTACACTGCCAAGACAGACAACGGGATTGTTTGGTACACCTGGCATGGGTGGTGGTATTCCCTAAAATCCGTTGTCATGAAGGTCAGACCTGCAGACTTTGAACGTAATATTGTTTAAATATTCTATTAACACGATCCACCCGATTAATCTTTTAGGAAATTCATTCCAAATAAAAATGGGCAGATTTTTACTTCTCAATCTATGCATGTCTAAATTTGGAATAATTCCTCTGCAACCAGTAGTTTTATGAGATGCAAGTGAAAAGACAAGCCAGCCTAAGAACCTTTAGATACAAATATTAATGCAAATGGGTCCAGCTTTTTGGGTTTTTTTTAAAGGCAAGTGTTCACCTAGGAATAAGGACATCTTAATTAAGATGGAGAATTTTTGGCTTTACAGTAATTCCAAACCCTTTCACCCTTGAAACCAAAAGTATTGTTACTGTGCTGTCTCAAAATTTAAAATTAATTGTACTTACACAATTTAAAAAAAACCCTACTCAAATAGAAGCATAAGGTTTACTCAGTGGATGGAACATAGCTGCTTTGGAAAGGTTCAAGGCTTTAGAAATGAGTTTCCTGTAAATCCCTCTGATGTAATGGTTGCATGTGTTGTGTACATAGCATACATAAAAGGTTTAAAGAATGAGGCAGGGAACTGAAGAAAGAGAAGGGTGCTACCATGTCACCCTGGTCTTGAGGATTTTTCTAGGCTTTCTAATTTGTCTTTTATATTGGAGTCAGAATTTCTACTTTCCCACACTTTTACTATAAACAATAGCTTTGATTTCCTAACTGTCCTTCGTTGTTTACATATTTTAAGTAGGTGGAGAAAGTTGATTGGCAGTTGTCTTGACCAATGTGGTTTGGGAGGTGGGATGTCATCCTCCAATTCACAGGCACCTTTGGAAATGTATAAAATTGAGATTTGTAAATAAACTTGAGCCTTTTCTGCTTTGCTCATCACTGTGCCCTCATGAAGTTCTTTTGTGTCCTGTTGCGACACTACCAGAGTACAATCAATTGAATCCAGCATAAAGAAGCAGATTGTTGTTTGCTGAAGCATTTCTAGGGCTGGTCACAACATTTCAACCTAACATTTTTAGATGGTCGGTAATTATGCTTTTCTCCTTCTTGGTCACTGTAATGCCTTTCTTTTTATTTTTCTCTTTTTCTTTTTCTTTTTCTATTTTTATTTTTATTTCTTTCTCTCTCTCTCTTTCTCTTTCTCTTTCTCTTTCTCTTTCTCTTTCTCTTTCTCTTTCTCTTTCTCTTTCTCTTTCTCTTTCTCTTTCTCTTTCTCTTTCTCTTTTAAAGGGACTTTGATATACTGACATTCAGAGTTTTAACAAAAGCTGCAACTAATTTTAATGTGAGCTAAGCTTTGTACAGAAGGCATGTGTAGAGGGAAGTATATTTTATGTGCAGCAAAAATCTGTCATTGTAGAGATTCTTAGAACTTGACACTATAAATCTCTACTTTCTTCCTCTGTTAGACTTTACAACTCTCAAAGTTTTAATGTCCTGTTCAGTCACTTCCTCTCCTTTTCCCATGTACTTGTCTAGGCTCTCCAGGCTTTTTTCCATCTCAAGCTACATATCCACATTTTCCTTGTACAAGAATAATGGTAATAGAGATTTTTGCCTACCCCTGGCTTTTGTGCCTGGCACTACAATAGACTCCAATAGACAGTAATAATAAGAGTTGCTGATTAGTGCTTGCTGCCATGGAGAAGACAGGAATACTCTCTAGAAAGCTATCCAATTAAATGTAGTCCTTTTCTGCTGGGCAGATGCAAATGAAGACTTAAAAGAAAATACGGACCTAAACTTGCTTTCCTAAAATAATTTTGTTTTTGTGGTTGAACGGCCACTCTCTCTCCCCCTGTCCAAATATAAATTTGAACATGGCAGCCACTTTCAATCATGCTTAACATAACTGAAACTAAGTTTGGGTAAAGGTCAGTTTATAACCACATTGCTATGAACACAGGTCAGCTGAATGGTGACTCTCTGCATGGCAATTTTTCCTTCCATTTTCATCCTCCCGAAACAAAAGCTTGTAAAGAATCCTTGAAAGAACTGCATGGAATAAGAGAGGGAGGATGTTTGGAACTGGAGAGAGGAAAGAGTTCACATGAAACCATCTCACACAGTACAATAAATCATGTTATACCTAAACCAAAAAAAGTGGAGAGCTTTTCAGGCAGCTAAAACCATGTCATAGTGTAAAAATTGTGCCAGTGAAAATCTGCAGTATAAAGGTTTTCAGGTCTCTCTTTTTTTTTTGGTATTAGCAGGTATTCTAGATAATCCAGTCTTTTTCTTGATGTATCAATTGATACTGTGCTAGAGATTTCTGGCCTTTAGCACATCCCTGTACCCGTGCATGAGAGGACCAATAAACAGCTCTACAACTGCTTATTTTGAACTTTGTTTAATTAGTTACACCAAATTATATTTGGTACCTGAGAGGAAGGCCCATCACCCTGTGTGTGTGGGTGTAAGGAGGGTAAGGGAAAGGAAAGGGAAGGAAAGCAAGAGAGAGTCATAGAAATTCATCATTAAAACAGAAAATCTGATAAAGTATTTTTATTCAATTTTATTACAGAACTTAAAATGGGTTGCTGTGCATATGTCTGTAGGTATGGGTTATTAATAATGTGATGGAAGTTTTGGAGTAGTTTTAAAAAATGTAGTAAGTACAGCATTTTCCATAATGATTTTCAAGTTCTTTTTCCACTCTAAGAGGAGAAAGCTTTAATTATTTGGAAAAAAACCCAGAATGCCATTATGTAGAATTTGTAAAAAGATCTTTAGTTTTTCACAGGAAAATGGAAAGATTAACTCATGAATTTGGAGAGTATCAAGACAGATCATATTTCACCAAAATAAAAGACAAGGAGGATTTATGTGTAGGAAAGTTAGATCTTTAGCACACACACAAAAAAAAAAAAAACCTTCAAAATGTACAGATTGTGCCCATAAAATCTATGATATTTTTTTTTATGTACTGCAGCATAAATCCATCCTCTTTATTTATAAGATCCCTAATGAAGTCTTTTGGCTGAGTTAGGGTACTTCCGACATATTCTGATATAAAATTTGACTCTGTTTCTATACTGTAAATTCTACAATGAAGAAGAATCAAATCTGTCTTTGTACATCTAATGCACTTATATGTTTATCTGGACTGACTATTCTTCAGAACAATGAAGCATCCAGCATACTGTTAGCAATATGCAAATATTGTGTTTAATTTCCACCACTTTTCCATGGCCTTTCTTTGTGCAATAAATCTTTCTAGCCACATGAAAAGCATGTGAGAGTCTTGTAATTCAAAATGGTCATATAATTGTTCTTAAATAAACAAACCATTTATTTTCCAAAGGGAAGTTTTAACAGCTACCAGTCAAGACACAAGGTTAGAAGAGAATTCTTTCCTCTGCCAGGCTTGCTTGTTCATGTTAATTTATTTCCTCAACAGGTACAAACATGTTCTAAGTAGTCTTTATTATTAGAAGGTAGCAGAACACAGGCCAGTTTATTTGTTCCGGTGTTAGACAGAGCATTGTTCCCAAATAGCTGAAATGAGTACATATTATTTCATAGAAATCATATAACCCAAAAGAAGAAGAAGAAGAATTGAGGAAATATCAATGAAAATGTTTTGTTGGTCATGTTAATAAAGAACATAATGACACCTACCAGCAGTGTGGAATAAAAAATATATCTTTTGGTAATATCTGTTCAAGGGAAACACTCTTTTATTCCTATGTCTGTGTTCTTGCATGTGCTTAACATATTGAAGAGTAAAAGAATGGAAACCACAATCCCAGGTGAATTAAATGAGCAGTAACAGAGCCTTGTATGTTACAGTATTTGTTTTCCCTAGAATATCTAGAATGCATTGATAGAGCTGAGGTACAGCAGTCTGGCCTATTGCTTTCCATTGGAGATTCCTCTCTTCAGCTCTACTGTCTTGCTACAGTCTACCTCTCCTCACATTCCCAAAAGTGTTACTCCTCACACCAATCCCTGAACACCTCTTGTAAGTATAGCATTTTGTTCTGTCAGAGCTACTTCTTCTTGCTCTTGAAATGGTACACTCAGATTCGAACCACAGGTTGCCAGGTCTGTGAACATTCCTATCATGTTCCTTTAGTTCACTCCTCCTTATCTCAAAAGAATGAGCTACTCTTTTGCTCATTTTCCTTCAGCAGTAGGTTCTCTTTGGCCGTTGTAACAGAGGTAGAAAGAGCAGAATTATCCAGGGAACTATTCTGTATCTAAATTCTGAAAAGTTTGCACCTATTTCTGTTTTGGTTTTTTAAATTGTTTATTAAGTGGCCAACTTGGAAAGCAGAAATGGAGCCTTCAAAACCAGGAAGTACTTGGAAATGAGTATGAATGTGCTTGCTGTTTCCTCAGAGCAGGTCTGAGAATTGAGAATTTGGTAAGGCTTCGAACATTCAGATAGAATCCATATGCTCAGAGGGAGGTTCAAATTTTTGTTAAAAGTGCTTCTTCGAAGAGGGTATAAAATCTTACAGTGGTAGTGGCTTTTTTGATGCTTAATTAAGCTTTTTTTGTTGAATATACAGTGTTCATCAAAAATTCTTCTTTTCCAAGTACCTGAGAGCCATCTTAATCTTTGTTTAGTGCAGGATGAAATCCAGCTTGTCATTGCTACATCTTCAGTTAACAGTTCCTTTTAATCCCACCCTAATGCTAAATAGATTGCATCAGAAACATAATGCTGATACACAAAAACTGAATAAACAACCTTGGGGCCAAATTCATGTTTGTTTGCTTGCAGAAGAAGCAAAATATGGCCTTTGCATAAAAATCACAAGCAAACCATCTTGTAGCTCACTTTTCTGTCCTTCCTCAGCAAGCCATAAATACCTCTGTATAAGTTCCTTTTACCTGTCTCTTGTACAGAATTAAGCTGCTTTTTTTTTTTTCCTTCCTGTCTTAATGACAGTCAGATTAAAGACCTGTTAGTTGTGCTTTGCATACCTGTGACTGTCTGGCTTAAGGAACCTGGGTAGTGCCAAGGTTCTGCAGAACCTGAGCAAAGGCTCTGAGCAGCTAAAGGATGTTCTTAAGGCACCTAAAATGACAGTTGTGAGAACAGACTTGATTGAATTATTTAAGAAATATGTCACCCAACACTACGGGCAGGAAGATAAATGGATTCCTCTTACAGGTAAATGGTTCTCACAGATGATTACCTGAATTTCAGTGCATCCAGTTTTGTTGTCCTCGCAAAAGGTCACAATTTTCAATCCATGGTATGTCATGTAATTGCAAAATTATATTGCCATGGGAGCCCCTGGTCTGGCACTTTATGCAACGTGATAGTTCATATTAAATTAGTTGAACACAGGCAAGTGGCATATGAGCCAAAATGCTTTTATGTTATGCTTATTCAAAGATCTCAGCACAGTTCTCATCTATTTCTCTCAGTAACTTTTCCTAACAAGGGGTTAAACGCCTTATGAATTGGTTTCACTAACCCTCTGACTCAATATAGGAGAAAAAGAAAACAGAAAAATCATACCCATATGGAAGAACACAAGCCTCTCAAGCTAAAATTTCTAAGCAAAAAGCTCTAGGATACTGGAGGAAGGGAAGGGCTTCCTTCTTATGTTTACACAATCTGAATAAAACAAGTCATTAATAATACAACTTGGAAAAAATAGTCATTAAATATTTGTAATCCATAATAACTTTAAATTCTACTTTCTATCTCCCTTTAACTTCCCAACATTAAATTAAAGCACTTGAGCTACTAAATCTGACATAAAAGTTTCATACATAAGAAAATAACTGGACACTTTTTCTGCTATGTAGTTCTCAACTTTTTTTTTCTCTCTCCAAAAGAATTAAGAAAATTAATCTCATGCAAATCAATGGAGTCCAGTAAAGTTACACTGGGGATTAATTAGGTATGTCATCTGCTTCTCAAGCAGCTCATTTATATTGTATCTCAAAGAAAACACAGCTTTAACAACAGACCTTTTCTGTTATTCTACTTTCTCATTAAAAAGATATCAACCACATTCATTATTTAGTATTCCATAGTGAGCGTAGGCCTGTATGTGCTCTGTAATTCATCATATACTAATGACCAACCACCTTCTCTTATGTTACCAGAACAACAAAAATATCTATGTCCAGCAAGAGCAAGAAGGCAAGGGAGAAATGGCCCAAAACATCTCAGATGTACTTGCTGATGCATGTGATGAGGCTATATATTCTCTAGACATGTCACATGGTGTCTTTGTCATTTATACACTAATTAACCCTCAGCCCCAAAATTCAAGTGAAATTAAGACATCCTGCAGCTTTTCAAAAACACCATCAGTAGAGATGAGGCTGGCTGAGGCTGGCTGTCCAACATAGGAAGAATTCCTGACAGAAATGAGTGTTATGAAATTCACTGTTGAGATAATTCTGGTACATCAGACAGTGACTGTAGGGAAATAATACAGACTTCTTTAGAGAACAGCTCCACCATAATGATTTCAGCAGGTGAAATATAATTTAAATGAATATTTACTTTTGGTTCTTTCTTGATGGCCAGCCTCTTCATGTAAGACAGCTGTAAAGAAAACACTCAAGTCTGTATCCTAGACTTCTCTCATGAAAAGCTCTTAGCAGAAAATACAAGAAAAGACTGCCTGTTTCACAAGGACAGATACCACATTATGGTTCTGTATAATATCAATGAGGATACTGATATATTTGAAGCACAGAGTGGAAGCTGATGTCTGGCAGCTGCCTTGTCTCTGTTGTCT
>VYXD01008710.1:3077875-3090223 GCA_013397195.1 Hylia prasina
TTTTTTTTTTTCCTTCCTGTCTTAATGACAGTCAGATTAAAGACCTGTTAGTTGTGCTTTGCATACCTGTGACTGTCTGGCTTAAGGAACCTGGGTAGTGCCAAGGTTCTGCAGAACCTGAGCAAAGGCTCTGAGCAGCTAAAGGATGTTCTTAAGGCACCTAAAATGACAGTTGTGAGAACAGACTTGATTGAATTATTTAAGAAATATGTCACCCAACACTACGGGCAGGAAGATAAATGGATTCCTCTTACAGGTAAATGGTTCTCACAGATGATTACCTGAATTTCAGTGCATCCAGTTTTGTTGTCCTCGCAAAAGGTCACAATTTTCAATCCATGGTATGTCATGTAATTGCAAAATTATATAGCCATGGGAGCCCCTGGTCTGGCACTTTATGCAACGTGATAGTTCATATTAAATTAGTTGAACACAGGCAAGTGGCATATGAGCCAAAATGCTTTTATGTTAGTGATATCCTGCACTAGATGGTGCTCTGTATGTGGGTTTTCTTAGGCAATACCACATTTATAAACTACTACAACATTTCTCCTGATTAAGTTAATTATTAAATCATAGAAAATAAATGAAAAATATTTAGGTGAACTTCATACTTAACTAATTTTTGAAATAATACGTGAGTTCCTGAGGTTACCTAAATGGTAGAAATTCACAGCATCTAATTCACTTGAGGTACAGCTCATTTAGGTAGTTTAATTGTGTTTTCTTTTTTTTTAGTCTCACATTACAACAGTAGTTTGTGTCTTCTGATGATTAGGAAGCAGAAACAAAACTGTGCAAGATCCAAACACTACTTGAACTAATTTACCTGCACTACTGCATTCCTGCTGTGATTCCTCTACTGCTCTTCCCTACTGGGTATCTTCTATTTTTCACATCTCAACTACCCAGAAATTCATGGGCACTTCACTGAAGTGAGTCCCATCCTTATATCCTAACACAAATGCAGCATTTGAATGTTTTTTGTGATCAAGAAACTGAGATTATGTAAATACTTGTGGCACAAGCAAAATGAAGTAAGTGCTTGGGCCATGCTGAATTCACTGCAGGGAGAACAGGAAATCCATCTCCTGCCAAAATGCCATACACCCATCTGGGGAAGAATTCCTTACAGAAATCAGTGGGCTATTCATGTGTTACTCAGCAAATATAGAATTCATGCTGCAAGTCACTGCTAGATGTCTTGCAAGTCTTTGTAGGGTAGTATCTAAGTTTGAATTGTTAATGCTTGAAAGATGTGCAGTCACTTTGCCTTATGATTGCAATGTATCTCTTTTTAAAAAATATTCTAATAACTCTGAGTATTTGATTTTAAATATCTCATTGAGGTTTTTGATATAAGGCTATTTCAAATTGTTCCAGTCCTCTGTCACTGAATCCTACCTCTGTTACACAGTATGCTTATTCAAATATCTCAGCACAGTTCTCATCTATTCCTCTCAGTAACTTTTCCTAACAAGGGGTTAAACGCCTTATGAACTGGTTTCACTAACCCTCTGACTCAATATAGGAGAAAAAGAAAACAGAAAAATCATACCCATATGGAAGAACACAAGCCTCTCAAGCTAAAATTTCTAGGCAAAAAGCTCTAGGATACTGAAGGAAGGGAAGGGTTTCCTTCTTATATTTACACAATCTGAATAAAACAAGTCGTTAATAATACAACTTGGAAAAAATAGTCATTAAATATTTGCAATCCATAATAACTTTAAATTCTACTTTCTATCTCCCTTTAACTTCCCAACATTAAATTAAAGCACTTGAGCTACTAAATCTGACATAAAAGTTTCATACATAAGAAAATAACTGGACACTTTTTCTGCTTTGTAGTTCTCAACTTTTTTTTTCTCTCTCCAAAAGAATTAAGAAAATTAATCTCATGCAAATCAATGGAGTCCAGTAAAGTTACACTGGGGATTAATTAGGTATGTCATCTGCTTCTCAAGCAGCTCATTTATATTGTATCTCAAAGAAAAGACAGCTTTAACAACAGACCTTTTCTGTTATTCTACTTTCTCATTAAAAAGATATCAACCACATTCATTATTTAGTATTCTATAGTGAGTGTAGGCCTGTATGTGCTCTGTAATTCATCATATACTAATGACCAACCACCTTCTCTTATGTTACCAGAACAACAAAAATATCTGTCTACGTCCAGCAAGAGCAAGAAGGCAAGGGAGAAATGGCCCAAAACATCTCAGATGTACTTGCTGATGCATGTGATAAGAGGCTATATATTCTCTAGACATGTCACATGGTGTCTTTGTAATTTATACACTAATTAACCCTCAGCCCCAAAATTCAAGTGAAATTAAGACATCCTGCAGCTTTTCAAAAACACCATCAGTAGAGATGAGGCTGGCTGAGGCTGGCTGTCCAACATAGGAAGAATTCCTGACAGAAATGAGTGTTATGAAATTCACTGTTGAGATAATTCTGGTACATCAGACAGTGACTGTAGGGAAATAATACAGACTTCCTTAGAGAACAGCTCCACCATAATGATTCCAGCAGGTGAAATATAATTTAAATGAATATTTACTATTGGTTCTTTCTTGATGGCCAGCCTCTTCATGTAAGACAGCTGTAAAGAAAACACTCAAGTCTGTATCCTAGACTTCTCTCATGAAAAGCTCTTAGCAGAAAATACAAGAAAAGACTGCCTGTTTCACAAGGACAGATACCACATTATGGTTCTGTATAATATCAATGAGGATACTGATATATTTGAAGCACAGAGTGGAAGCTGATGTCTGGCAGCTGCCTTGTCTCTGTTGTCTCTGTTACTCACCTCCATTTTTTTAACAGGATGTCCTTTCAGTTGAACAGTGTTGGAACCAAAAACGTAAAATGAGACTTGGGAGAAGTCAGCTGCTAATAAAAGGTTCCACTGTCCTTTCTTGCTGACCCACTAATTTAAATGAAAGCAAGTCTGATGTGATATCAGAGGAAGCCTTAATTGAGGTGTCCTTATGCTTACTCATTAAAAACAAGTAAGTTTCAGCAGACTGCTTCTTGGAAATGTTGTGATATACATCCTCAGATACAAATATGTTTCTTACATTATTTTAAGCAAAGCCTGTATTATTCTCTAGGGGGGAAAAAAAAAAAAAAGTATGGCAGTAGTGTTTATTTCACTGCCTATTTTACCATCCAATCATCATGGTAAGAAAACAAGTGACCAAAATGAAAAATCCTTCTTTGGGACACGGAGATTTTGAAAGCAACGAAAATCTGTAACCTTCTGACTCATGGATCTAATTTTTTAACTATGAAGAATAAGCCCCAAATATGTATTTTTTCAGTTTAAGAAGTTAAACCTAGAATGTGAAGATGTAAAAGTGAACATTAACATTTTCCCCCATGACTTCTTATATTCTCTGAATCATGTAGCAAGTAATTGAATTTTTTCATACTATCCTCATGTATGGGAAATACGTTTTAAACATTTTACAGAGCACACCAAAACCTCTTTAGGAACCATACAATTCAATAATTATATTTTATTCTATTACTAGCTTAGCCGGATAGTTCTGTCTGATCCTCATCTATAAGCAAAAATCTTCAGGTTTTTCACTAGGAAAAAACCTTATTAACAGCAGTTCCTAAACTATAGCCAAGATAAGAATAGAGGTTAAGGCTTTTGTGTACTCTTTGCACACAGGTTTATGGTAGGAGAACGGTTCCTTTTCAGAAGCATTTTACACAATGATTAATTCAGTCCCTGGGAGGGATGTACTGCAAAAGTGTTCCAGGGTACATTTAAAATGCTCACTGTTCTCCCTGAAAGATTATCTTTGCTAGCTTGCATCCAAGCTGTGTATGTAAAAGAAAAAAGTGCTGACTATACTAAAAGGCTCTGCTATACTTAGCCTTTATTGTCTTCAGTTTCTGGACTGGCAGGAATAATTGAGGAATTCTGCAGTTTCAACTTCCATGAAGACAGCAGCGCTGAAGAGGAAGAAGTAATCAGCTCTAGTTGGCACCACCACCCATTACCAATATTCACAGAGACAGGATCAGTAACTCTAAATATGAGCACTGCCTGTTATACCCATTTTAAACACTGCAAGCTGCTCATTGTAAATGAAATGAGCCAAATGAAATCCACAAGTACAAGTTAGTGTGCATAGGATGATATTTCAGTCAATTTTCTATGATAAAGACAAAGTAGGGGAGAAAACCCCAAACATACAGGGATTCCTTGGGGAATTCTAGCCATTCTAGGCTTAGAAAACACTATCTATTACCAGTTGCCATTTCAGACCATGGAAAATTATAAAAACTGACAAATGCCCATGAATAGGAGGTTCAGCAAGAAATTGTGGTTAAGGAGGGCGCCATGTGGGACAGAACAGATGAGTATTCTTCCGTTGCGCATTCCAGCTCTGACTCAGAAGCTCATCACAACTGAAAACATGGGGTTTTTTAAATTCCTTGTGCAAATTAACTGACATCTGCCTTCAAAACACTCCAACATTGCATCTTGGTGACTTATCTGTGCTAGCCTAAAGTTCAGCAATAAGAAAGCAAGTAGCTAGTCACAAAGAAACAAATATGTTTGTTCCTATATCAATTTAAGTTTTCTTCCTACAGTCCAGGACCACTGACCTATGAGGAAAAGGAACTGAAGTTAAATCAACAAAAGAAATAGATTGCCCAGACACTGTTAATGCTAATAATTTTGTAACTATGTGCGCTTGGCTTTTTCTTTTTTCTTAAAATTCATTATACTTCCAAATAACACTTAAGTCTGCACAATAGCCAAAATAACACACCTAAAATATTAATTCAACATTTATCTATTTTATTAATAACTCTATTTACATTGTCAATACAGTATGAAATACCAACAACACTTAATTTCACAGATAAATCATACTGAATCCCAGATGAAGTGTGCTCTAGACACATAATACATACCTGATCTGTCTCATTTGCCTACAATTTTCCAAAAAATAATGCTTTTCTTATTTCAGATACACCTGATTCAACAGTAATCTTGTCTAGTTTGTAAAGGTGAGTGGCTTGAACCCTAGACAGGGCTAAATTTTTCTATGTAAGGTCTGTCCAACCATTAATACTATGCCAAGAATAACAGACGTAGGGTTTTTTCCCTAGCAAAGTTTCCTTGATCAGTTACAACAACTATTGGGGGAAGAAAAATACTTCTAAGGGCTGTTCTAAGGAAAATAAGGATTGGCTCAGAAATTAGTCCATTAAGATCTCTAAGTGATCTAGGCTGCTATAGAAAACATGGGCTAAAACACATCAAGTGCAAATAAACTTTTTTTCCCTCCCATGGGATTATTTTTACTCTAAATTCCATCTGTCTTTCCTTATCGTCTTCCTTGTGCCTTGGTTTACCACCCAGAAGGGAAAAAAATACTACATTCATTTGCTTGCTCCCAGGGGATTAATAACATTTCTTTAAAATGACAGGCAGAAAATACTTGTGTTTTCTTGTTTCCCCTGACCTCTTACTGTCCATTCAGTAACCTTTCATGCATAGAGAACGTAATTCAGTTTCAATCACCAAATCAAAAGTACATCCTTGCATTAATGTTTGAATTCATCTTTCTGTATTAGAGGGGATGGGAAAGAGAAGAGGAAAGGGTTTAATTCCCCAGTTATCTGACTTTGAGCTATCAGTGCTAAATCCTGTCACAGGCTGCTGCAGCATAGCTCCCCCACAGCATTTTGTTCTATCCTGTCTCAGTAAGGCTCAGGAGGGGACATCTTCTTGCCACACAGAACTGGTTTCAAGCTTTTCCTCTCTATTTTGTTGGTGTAAGCTTCTGTTTAGTACACATTACATTTATAACAATTACTCCCATATTTCTGTTATTTCTGTCCTGTTACATTTCCCATACTTACTTCTAATTAGGACTACTCCATCCAGTGTGAACTTGCAATACTAAGATGCTGGTGTCTAATGAAATACACACTCACATACATAGAGATCTGAAACCCAGAGAAACCATTACTGAGAGAACAGGATCTAAGCAAAAGTAGTGTGGTACACATTACATCTTGTGAGCTCAGAAGGCCCATCAAGTTAGCACCTATTAAAAACTTCCTCTGCATCAGCTGGTCTGCAGAAAATGTCAGCATGTATTACTTTGCATTTGCTGTTGGAAAACCCTGTGCAAGTTTGCTCTGCCTCCTCTCCTGTCACAACAAGTCACGTCACCACGTATTTGCTGCTGGCTAAGAGGCTGTTCATCCCCATGTCCACATTTATCACGGTGCAAATGATACTTGCTAAATCCTGCTAACTTAATCTCACATCCAAGCTTCACACTGGGAAGATGCTGCAATAGCAATATTATTTATGTGTTCTGTAACCACAGAAAAGTGACAGAAGCAAGTAATATTCAGCACCATTTAAGCAGCTGGCCTGCTACAGATAAGAAGGAAATTACTTTTCAGCAAAATTTTTTTAAGACATTAGATCTAGAGTGAGCTAGTGATGAAACCACTGGAAAATAGGGAAATGACCTTTTCCTTCTATTAATTTCCCTAAAATAAATCTTAGTGCTAATCATTCTTCTGCAGCCCCCTGTTAACCACTGTTATATAGCTGAAGGCTTGGAGCCTGTTGCACAGACACAGCTCCTAAAGGTTCAGAACCACTTGTTTTCTGGCAAGACACACTTTCAGATAAGTCTGTGCAAATAGTCATTTGGAATTATATCTTCATCTTCATTTCTGCCACAGATTGTTCCTTTAATAGAAAGATCGTAAGGATGGCTTTTAGAAAAAAAGTTTTCCTTTAAATAAAGAAAATAAAACAAAATGAAACAAAATAAAACAAAAAAATCCACCCAACCCTGAAAAAAAAAGGTAAGAATTTGTTGTGCTGTCTATAACAGCTTGATTATCTCCCATTTCTCCAGTTTTTCTGACTCATCTGCCAGTGTCTTGCTTGGAGAAACCCTCCACTGTCGCCTCTAATTTGTTATCAGGTGCCACAGAAATTTATTGTCAAACATCACCTCTTTATCACATCAAGTAACCCCATCAGCTAGCATCTCTTGGCACTTTTTTACAGGTCTCTTCCTCTCTCTGCTTTGACCAAATCATTCATCACATTAGTGTTCTTTTGGCTATTTAAGTATCAGCTCCAGTTCAGCATGACTGAAAACCAGGATTCTAAATGTTCTTTCTGTTCAGTCATTTATTGACATCTACAAAGAACACCACTACTCTCTTAGGAAGTGGGCAGGTTTGACTGGAAATATTGACATTGTGGCAATATGTGACTCTCTTCCCATGATCTGTGATTTAACTTTTCCTAGCAGCCATCCTCCCAGCCAGTTGTTCAGGGTTTACCCCTCTTCCTTGCTGTAATATCCCTTTCCCATGGACTTGACAAAGGCAATTAAATTCTCAGCTGTGCTCACATGGACTGAAGGTATTGCATTAAGGATAACTCTGCTGGTTCATCATGTTCACTATACAACCTTTCCCCCTCCTTTCCTCTCAGAATAACAAATAGCCATATTTGGGGTGGGGGTTTTTACATAAATCTGATTCTGTGAAATTGTGTTTGCTTAGGAAACAGTGTATGTGGAAAATGCCAAGGTGTAACAGCTGGTACAGAACAGTACAGTTCTCATTCTGCAGATGGGTATGTAAACTGAAATGACACTAAAGAAGGGGGGAAAATTAGCCCATTTTTTATTTAACTACCAAAAAAAGGTAATTAAAATCCTCTAGAAGAATATCACACATTTTCAATCACAAATATCAGAAAGAAAAAAACTTATATTGATTTCTTGACATATTAATAGGAATAAAGCAGTTTAAGAGTTATTTTAACTCCACAGAAGATGAAACTTATGTTATTTGCCTTAAGAAAATGCTTCCTAAAATTATTGAATAGATTTGGTCTCATGAATTGTGCTAGCAACCATGAGCCAATTCTTAAATGTCCACTTAAGAATAATGGAAGGAATAAATAATTAATAACATGTACAATGTAGAGGTTTATCCCACAAATAATGGCCTGTGAAGGAAAGAGTTTATGACATTAGGGAATCAAGTAAACTACAATTAGTCAAATTGTTAAAGCATTCAGAGTATTTTCTAGTTCTTCACCAGAGCTGCCTGTAAGGAGGTCTGAACCTTGCTTTACTGGAAAGCATATGGAAGAAAAATTACACATGTAAATAATTTAGCTGAGAGATCAGTGATCTGTTCACCAGTACTTTTTGTGAGGACATGCACAGTCTGTCTGATTATTTTCCAAACTGTGGAGGAAAAATACCAAGGATTTTTAGAATGATGTTACTTTTAGCTATTACAGGGAAAATAATCAGCAAAATTTAAGATCAAACCCAAATTACTACCCAAAGACATTTTCAACATTTTCAGCAGCACCACTCAATGTTTTCTCTGGCATACCTCACCAATATGCTGTCAAGGCAGTAAGTATACAGTTTAATTCAAATAAGTCATATGAATGTGAAGTTTGTGGTAAAAAAAAATTAAAGAATATTCATTAGTAATTGAGCCTCAGAGGATAATGAAGGCTTTCTGTGGTGCACTGTGGCGCTATACTTTTCTTAAACCAAAACTGGCACTGGCCAACAGAAAGGTTTGTTTTGTATTAATGCAGTGCTTTAAATGTAGTCTGCATAAGCAAAGGAGAACAGTACTCATCACTTGCCAAAGAATTTGAATGCAGTTATCAACAGTCATTACTGGCCCTCTCTTCACCTCAAAAAAAAAAAAAATCAAAAAAAATCCCAACAAAAACCCCCAAATCAAAAAAAAAACCCATCACAACAGAGTGTTTAAACCTCCAGCCTGCAGGAATTTCAGACAGAAGTCAGCCTCCTGATGCCAGAGAATCACCCATGAACATGCTGTGTAACATAAATCCACAACATGGTGTTTTCCCAAATACAGCCAGGATAAGACTTATCACAGACTATAAATCCACCACAGCCAAGCTGTATTGCATGTTGAGAGTTGCAGCCCCCTAAGTTCTTGCACCAGTTTGCCATCCAGGAGCCCAGAGCTCTGGGCCATGTGCCCCCACTCCCCCCCACACCAGGAGCAGCAGTTCCTTGGACCAGAACCTCCAATAAGTAGTGTGAGAAGCACTCAAGTTGTCAATTACTGACAGGCCAACTACAGCCTTCTTGGCATCTAAAGCATTTAATACACGAATTAGGCTTCAGTGGGGTCTGCACTTAGGTTTTGGCAGTTTTCAAAAACAGGACAGGAGGAAGGAGAGGTTCTCTCAGCAGCTAAACAGGCAGATATAAGACCTGGGGGGTCATGAGGACAACAGTGAAGTCCTATCTGAAAATTCCCAGGAAATTCCCTCCATTACCAGGCCAGAGGCTACCTGGGAGGAATGTCTTTCATTGTGTCTGCTGAAAGTCTGTTATTCTGAACAAACTAATCCACATTCATTGGACCAGGGAAGCAAGGCATCACTTTGCAATGCAACAATTAAGGTCCCTAGCTGGGAGTAGGGAAATTTAAATTTCAATCTCTATTACAACACTGCTTTTCTAGGCAATTACCATATAATATTAAAGTACACAAGCAACCTTTAAGAGTCAGGAACAGAAACCGAGTTCCCTAATAACCTATTCAAAACCATCCATTACCCTGGATACCAGCAGGACACAGACTTGGCCATCCTGTGCTGCTGCATTTTTACTGTTATTGATACTCAAGTTACCTGGTACTATTTCAAATTATTTATACCTGCTGCAATCATATCTATTATTAAAGACAGACATACATTCATCTTCAAGAATGAATGCATCTGAAAGTATCTTTCAGAGACGTTTGTGGAGCCTGCTGCTGGCTACTCCTACTGACAAGACACAGGGAAAGAATATAATAAAGCTCTGTTAGTCCATTTATTCCCTTTCCCATCTATTCTGATATGCACCTCTTGCTTTGGTGTCTCCAATTCTTTCCCATGCTTTATTCTGCTTTGTGATCTGGCTACTTGCCCCCTTATAATCCTTTGTCTTTCATTTATTTTCCTTATTTGAGTGATTTTGTCTATCTCTTGTTTTCCTCATTTCCTTCCCTTCAATTTCAACATTCAGTGATGTGATCCTGCAGTATTCCTCCTACATTTATAAATTAAAAAATGCATGGACCAGAAGATGTAAGGAAGAAAATAAAAGGCAGAGAAGCAAAAATCATTATCTCATTATTATCTCTTTAAAAAAACCCACTAAGTATCTGGTTTTCAATTTGATTTTTTTCCCCTTGATTACTGCTGTATGAAAAGCCTAGACAAACAACAAAATCAGGAAAAATGAAAGAGCCATCAGAGTGGAATTGTTGCAGCAAACGCTGAATGAACTGTGATCTTTGGCAGGATAAAGATCAACACCACAAGCTTTCAGCTGTAGCGATCAGTCGATACTTTCCAGACCATCCCCAGGGTGACAAAGACAGAGGCATTTTTAAGTTGTAATTGAGATTAGCCTTGATACATACAGTTGGAGCCATGCCTGTGAACTTTGCTAAAAGGCTGGCTATGTAAGCTATCTATCACTCAGTTTCACATGAGCAGTAACCTAATGACACCACAAAAATCTCACTATGTCCCTTGCTCCACACGTTCAGCCACAGCAGCAGGCTCATGCCAGGGCGCTTCAGCTGTGCTGCTGAAGTGATTGCCTCCCAAGGTCTGGAGCACCATATAGAATCTCCTGGGGTGCCCAAGTTTTGTATAATGCTCAGCATTGTAGCCCAAAAGCACTCTTGCTCTGATCCAGATTACTAGATTTGCAGTCACGTGCTAACTGAAAACCCATACATAATAGTACTGACTCCAGCATGCTTTGGATGAAGCCCATAAAGACACACAAGATTGCTTTTTGTGGATGGGAATGAAATATTTTGTTTGTTACTACTAAGCCAACCACAATAAATAGTTCTCTTTCATGTGGTGATGAAACAAAGCAATCATGCCGTATTCCTTTTTTAATTATTAGGTTGAAAGAAGCAGTCTCTTCCTGGCATGTTTAATTCTGAATCATATTCATCATATATATAAATAGCCAGCAACTGTATATAGTAGAGAAGGGCAGAGAGGAAGGTCAGGGAATTAGCTTGATGTCAAGAAAGCATTTCCTGTGGAGTCACCAAATCTGTCCTGGATACAGACTCCTACGTTGGCATACAGGGAGCCTGAAGGCTGCTGTGCCCTCATGCACCAGACATGCCAGGTAGGCGTCTCCAACCTTGCTGGCATTTGGAAGTTTCTCCTCCCCAGAAATCACATAGGCATAATTTACTTCTTGGGGCTTTGTAATGATGAGCAGAAGATTTTTCCTCTCTGCCTCACGTTACGGGCAATGACACCATTGTGAAGACAAAACTTCAGTGCTGAATCCCCAGCAGCTACTCCACTGGGTCAGAGAGACTATCACAGTATGAACTTTCTCCACAGATCCTGAAAGGAAATGCTGGCTCTACTACCACCGAAATCCAGGATGTCGAGCCCAAAGAAGTGGCAGCAAATAATACCACGGACAGAGTGCTAAAAAGAGGTACGGCAGAGTTAAAAGTTGTGGCCAGTCACTAAAATCACACACTTTCTATCTGATTTGCATTTATAAACCACTCTACATAAACACAATCTTAGCTCAAGAGTGTCATTGCACAGCTTAGGCCATCAAGAAAATTATGCCTGAACCTCCTGAGACTTTTTGTTGTAACCTGGACATGTAGCATTGCTACACACTGTTTTGCTAACCTCAGACCCACGGCAGCTCTGAGCTGACTTCATTGAATCCTCGAGGTTGAAAGAGACCTTTAAGATCGAGTCCAACTATAACCCAGCACTGCCACTGTAACCACTAAACCCTGTCACCAGGCACCGGATCCAGACGCCTCTTAAGCATCTCCAGGAGGGACGACTTCACCACCTCCCTGGGCATCGCAATAGGTTATAGGAAATTCGCAGGAAGAAACTTCTTTTCCACGCTCCTTCATTCGGGACGGCAGCAGTGGGCACGCGAGCGCGCATTGCGCCTCCCGCAGCAGCCCGGGCGGGAGGGATGGCAGCCCGGCACGGCGGGGGCAGGGCCCTGCCGACGGAATGCGGTCCGGCCGGCCCAGGCGCTGCCCCGGGCGGGTGATTTGGCCCGGCTCTGCAGCACCGGGGCATCCCACGGCTCCTCAGCCCGCGCGCCGGCCGTGAAGCCACACGCGGTTTAGGAACTGAATCGAGACCAGGCAGGTTTTGTCGCCGTCGGTTGTGAGTTTGAACCAGCGCACTTTGCCCGGCTGGAGTAAGGTCACTGCCTGCCCCGGCTCGGCCAGGACCCACCG